>LOEQ01004011.1:298985-316820 GCA_001685075.1 Bramus lutescens
AGACAGAGAGAGGGACAGAGAGACAGAGAGAGAGTCATAAAGAGAAAGAGAGATCGCAAAATAAAGCAACCAATTAAAAGTATTTCAGAGCTAGGGACATGACTCAGTAAGTAAAGCACAAGGACTCCATTTCAGACCCCCAGAGCCCATGTCAATCATCTTAATGCTCCTATAGTGAGCTGGGAGGTAGAGACGAGAAAATCCCTTGGAACCTTGCAGGACAGCTGGCATGGTCTACTCATGGCAAACACAAGACGTTGCCTCAAAGACAGAAAGTAAAGAATATCCAAGGTTTTTCCTTGACTACCACACATGGGCTGAGGCAAAAAGTGTGTATGAGCTTACACACACACACACACACACACACATGCACGCACGCACACACACACACACATGATTTTTTTCTTTTATTGAAACCATATTTTTTCCATACAATATATTTTGATTACAGTTTCCCCTCCCTCAATTCCTTTAAGCTCCCCACATCCCCTCTCATCTGCATCCACACCCTTTTGTCTCTTGTTAAAAAAATCTAAAGAATAAAATAAAATCAGATCAATGAAAATAAACAAATTGGGATAGGGCAAAACAAAGAGAATAAAAAAAGCCAAGAAAAACCACAAGAAACATTTAAGTGTGGAGATACATACATTTGTATACATGCAGATTCCATTAAAAACACAAAATTTGAATAATATATACTCAAAGAACCTGTGAGGTTAAGAAAAAGTACAGCTCTGACAAAACACTACGTGGCAAAGACCTCCAAAGACACCATTGAGTTCATTTGCCTTGAACCTTTATTGCCTGGCAAGGGGCCGGCTCTTAGGAGTGATTTGTATACCCAGTGAGACGGGTGGAGAGAACTAACTTTTTGTTTGCCAGTGGGTATCAATTGGAGATAGCTTCTGGGTTAGGGATGGGGGCTTGTGTCCATGTCTTCTGTAAGCATTGCAATTCCATCTGGCACAAAACTTGTACATATCCCATAATCCAGAAGCAACAGACTCCAAACTTACACCCAAAGAAAGCTCTTACTACAACCGCTGTGTTCTTGTAGTGCTGTGTCCTTATAAGGTGGTGGTGGTGAACCTAGGCCTCCATGGCATCTGTTTCCTGTTGCTTATTCTGAAGGACAAGGGCTGCCTCTGTTTCGGCTGCTTTATATGGAGACCAGTAAAACCACATCTATGGTTATTTACATGGGACTGGAAGTCCTCATAGAATTTGACATCAGTTGAAGATTAGTGAGACACATCAATTGATTCTATTCTTATAAACTGAGGGGGAAAACTCGGAGGCTAACACACACAAGCTATGTGTGGATGATAGACCCAAGGACGGAGTGATGTCCTTCCTGTCTCAAAGGTAAACTAAAATTTTCTCTGTCCTTCCAAATTAACATTATTTAAGATCCTACAGGAATGAACAAAGCTGACATCTGTATGATCAATTTAGAGCTTTCCTCAGAACCAGTATCCTCTATGGTGCCATCAATTCCTCTCTATTGATTCTTTTTCATTGTCATTTAGATTTGAAGGCTCTTTCATAAAAGAAAGAAACTATGAACCCTCTCCCCTGTATACATACCTACCTACCTATAAACACACACACATTATGTATACATATATGTGTGCATTCCCCATATACATACCTACCTAGCTCTTCCTATATGGCTTTTACCTCAGGTTTCTTAAGAGTTAACATCTTCTCTGGAGGTATGAGGAAGAATTGTCCCGATAGACCTGAATATTTGGTTCCCAGTTGATGGTGCTGTTTGGGAAGGTTATGGAGGTGTGGCCTTCCTGGACGAAGTATGTCACCAGAATTGGGCTTTAATATTATAGAGTGCCTCTCTATTTCTAGTTTGCTCTCTCCACTCCTTTTTACTTGCAGTTGACGATGCGAGGTCTCTGCTTCCAGCTCTGTTCACCCTGCCTGCTCCCTGTTGCCTCACTTCCATGAGATGGAATCCTATCCCTCTGAAACCAGCAATCAAAATAAACTCTTCCTTCCATAAGTTGTCTTTAGTGCTGGTGCTTTATCACAGCCACAGAAAAGTGACTCACACAGCCCTGAGCCAATCTCTTCAGGTCTGCTGACCTTTCAGCCTCTTCAAGGTGGCCTTTGCCTCCCAGGTCTGGGAGCCTGGCCACACAAAGGCCACTGATAATGGCTTCTTTGGCCATTGTGTCTTGCCTGTCCATTGGATCAAACACTTTCTGCCACCTTCTTATGTGGTTTCTACAGTAACAGAGGCCACCATTTCTCCTCTTTCCAAACCGATGGCACTGTGCTCAGTTCTCTCCATCCCTTCTACCCACCTGAGCATCTCCTCTCTACCACACTGTCTCTCCCTGTCATGTAGAGTTGGGCACTTTGGAGAGATTCTGTGTCCATCTTCTCTTTTCATTCTTTAATCTCTCAGATGATCTCTGGCTTCAACTCTGCATCTCTTATTTAGTACAGATGCCTCTCCTTTGCTCCAATGCCATCCTTCAAAATGACATGAATAACGTTACCAGGAAGGTCGAACCGACTGGCCTTCTGCCCTATTTTGCTCAGTTCTGCGAGACAGAATCCCAGATTGTTTCCTTATCATAGCTTGTCTGGACCTATTCCTGCTGCACCAGTGTGTGGCGGTCCCTCCAGCAACACAAACCTTGCTGCCATCCACGCTGCCTCTGCTGTCTTACTTGAGATATCATTGCCTCACGTGGCTGACACGGGACTTCTTCACTGTTCTCCGTGAAATCTGCTTTTCACTCTGTAGTCTACATGAACGTTCTAAAACACCAAGATATTTAAAGTCTCTGTGTAAAATTCCCACCACTCCAGCCCTGGCAGCCATTTATAGGAAAGGTTTGTGGCCAAACAGATAGAAGGTTTATCAAAACAAGATTTATTAAGATTTAGTCCCCCTTTACCTACCAGATGTTTTGTGGGGGAGGGTATCTTATTCAGTTTGTGCCGCTCTAGAGGCGTACGACAAACTAACCTCTGTTTCTCGATCTGCAGTTTGGAAGTCTGATGATCTGATGTCGGAGGAAGGTCTGTAGTAAGATGACTCTTTGGGGGGTCTCACCATCCAGATCCCAAAATGAATCATGCATGGAGGTTTATTCTTAGTTATAACCGTCCGGCCTTAGCTTGGCTTGTTGCTTGTCTGCTTTTCTTAATTTATGTTATCCTGTCTACCTTTTTGCCCTGGACTTTTCCTTTTCTCTTAATTTGTGAATCTTACTCTCACTCCATGGCATACTATGTAGCTAGATGGCTGACCCCCGATGTCCTCCGTCTCAGGCTACTTCTCAGAACCCCTTTTCCCAGTTTTCTCCTTCTATCCATTTTCTCTGCCTGCCAGCCCCACATATCCTATCTCCTGCCTCATTACCGGGTGTTGAGATCTCTATTAGACCATCAGGTGTTCTAAACAAGCAAAGAATCATAGCTTCACAGAGTTAAACAAATGCAACATAATCAAAAGTAACACACCTTAAAATAATGATGCCAACTGAGATCCCCTGTGGATCTTCATAAGAAAAAGGAGGTGGTTTCCAATGTCTCTTTACATAAGGTCACCAATGCCATCATGAAGGACCCCATTTTCATGACCTATCCTAACATCAACTATCTACTAAGAACGCTATCGTGTTGGGGATTAGAGTTTCAGTCTAGGAGTCTTGAAGGAACATGTGCAGTTCATGGCCACAGGCTTACGCTCAGCTCTCAAGCCGACCTGTAGATTCTGGTCCATATCTCTTTTCTTTTAACCACTCACTATCCCAGTCCAGAGGTCATATCTTGTTTTCACTCTAGGAAGTGGTCTGTTTGGCAATTTGTTTCTATGTCTCAAATTCTCGAGACTAAAACTAACAAACACAATCATGATTTACCCACTAGTCAGTTGTTGCTTGAAATCATTGTTCTTTGAAACCTTTCTAAAAATGAAAAAAGAAGCATCCTGGAAGCTTTCAATATTTCCAAGAAATGTCATCACTCTCTACAAAACTAAAGAAGTTACGCTTTAGAACTAGATGGTTCTGGGCCCTAATTCTCATTCATTTAGTACTCCGGTGTGTATTTATTGTCTCTAGCGCATGGTGACATTATTTCTTCTAAATGCTCAGAATAATCATGACAGAATCTTCTCAGTATATTTTAGTTGGCATGGGGGTGGGCACCAATGTCAAAAACAATAAGCAAATGTGTGACATTTGTGAAAGATGAGAAAAAAAGTGAAACAGAAGAATGTATATACGACAATTAACTTTACGGGTCATTGGGAGGCCTTTGACTGAATCTAAATTTCACTAAGCACATACATAATTCCCTGAACTTTGGTTTGACTTGCCTCCCTCAGAGTATGTTATGTCATTAAAAGCATTATTAATCTTAAGCATTAAAAAAAAACGGAGACACATACATCCTAGTTAGCTTCAACTGTCAGCTTGAGCCACCTGTGAAGGGAATCACATCTGAGGAAATTTCCCAGACCAGACTGGCCTGTGGCGTTTCTATAACGTCTTGTCTTCACTGTTAGTTGATGCAGGACAGCCCAGCCCACTGTGTTCAGCACCATTCCCTAGGCAGGTGGTCCGAGGCTATGGAAGAAAGCCAGCTGAGAACGAACCTGAGTGAGCCACCAAGCAGCCATCTCCCCTGTTTTCTGCTTCACCCTCCTGCTTGAGTTCCCGCCTCCAACTCCCTCAATAACCGACATAGCTTGTAAGCTGAAGAAGAGCCCCTTCCCTTCGGTTGCCTTTGGCTGGTGTTTCATCACAGCAACAGGAAGAAGAACAAGGGGATATATGTTTATTGTTTTATGGCTGGGTAGAATTCTGTTGTGCCTATGTGCCACGTTTTCATCAGTGGATGACATTTAGGCCTATCCTATTTCTTAGTTATCATGAATAGAGCTGGAATTGACTTTAATGTGTGGTTACTTCTCTTGTAGGATGTAGTTATTTAGGAAGAAGCCCAGAGGTGGCATACCTGGATCTGAAGGAAGCCTCCAGACCGATTCCACCATGACTGGGCCAGTCTACACCCTTCCCAGAGTGACAAAGGGGTCCCTTTCATCCACAACCTCACTAACATCTGCTGTCATTGGATGGATGTTTTGATAATTGCCATTCTGATTCTGGTGAGATTTATTTGAATTTCCCTAACACTTGATGATGTTGGACACTTTAAAGTATTTACTAGCTATTAATATTAATATATCTTTTAAAATGAATTCTGGATTTAGTTTCAAGACCAATTTTTGTATATTAAAATTGCCAAGAAATTGGTGTCAAAACTTCCTTGTTTAGACAACAGACTGTTATCTATTGTGAGACACAGGCTGAGTAACACACGGTGAATTTAGTGGCATACTCAGACAAGATGAAGACCTTCTAGAAAACTATGAATTTTTTCCTCATTCTGTATCTGCCCCAGTTTAAGGAAAAATTTTTTAAATTACCCTTTCTGAAGGATAATACTAGTCTACTCTTAATGAGATAATTTTTTTCGACCTTCTGTATTTTCAGTAACAAATTTTTAATTATCCAAGAGAAGATTTCACTGTTACTTGATGATCTGATCACTTCGTGATTGGCATGGAGGTCCCATAACTGTTCATTTTGCTTTGTTAAAAGACCTAATGTCCTTTTGTTGGGTCAGCACATTCTTTGGTGAATAAGAAATCTGTTCTCAGAAATTCTCTCAGGGATTCCATAGTAGACAAATACAGTCTTCGGTTACTAGCGGGGTTGTATTTTTGGTGTTTCTCAGGCTTCCCAGTGCTGGGGCCTTCTGCAGCAACCCACAATAATAATAGCCTGTGACTACACAGAGAGTAAATCATGTCCAGCCTTTACTTATGTATGGCATTGTTGTAATGTTGTACAATAGCCATGGTTCTATGCATTGATGATAAAGTTACAATGTTGATGAAACTTCTGAAGACAGCCAGCCACATAGTCCACATTATTAGGGACTACACTGATCTTTCCTGCTTGAAATTGCACCTTATACTTGTCGGGAATACCTCCCATCCAGGGCATTCCAACCAAACTCCTCCATCTTAAGAGAGTGCACCCTTCCCATGTGGCTCATGTTCCTGTCATGATCCTTCTGTTTTGGGGGCTTTCATTAAAGATCTCTTGTGTAAAATTTTATTGCATTATGAGTTTTATTTCTTTTGGCACAATCTAATTTTCTCACTGTTCTTCACACAAACACACTGGAATGTTTGGTGGCTCACTGAATGACCAATTTCTTGTAGTATCTATCCCTACTGCTATGCATGAGATCTTTGTATTAAATGAGAATATGAGCTAATGACACAGGTCTGTCTACACCACACACCAAAGATGAAAACATCAGTTACTTAGATTGAAACTTAAATACTTAAAAAAATGTTTCTTGGAGAATCTTTATAAAGTCAAAATAATTATCTCTACCATTGTAGTCCAGGAACAGCCACATTCAAAGACAAGGGGAAAGATGACATGTCTCTGCTCAAATAGTTGTGATGAAGTCACATGGAATAAAGTAATAATGACTTAAATCGTAGGTTAAGATAAAAAAAATGAATCAGATTGAGCAGGAGATTTAACAGTTCTGGAAAATGTGAAGTTTTGCCATTGTCAGTACCATTACTATTATAATGCCTGCTTTGACCTGCTCTCTGGCAAGGTCTCTGGGGAGAATAAGACTCTCTACACTTAGCCAGGCAGTGATGGCACACACCTTTAATCCCAGCACTCAGGAGGAAGAGATGGGTGGATTTCTGTGAGTTAGAGGCCAGCCTGGTCTTTAAGAGTTAGTTCCAGGACAGGCTCCAAAGCTACAGAGAAAACCTATCTGGAAAAACCAAAAGAAAAAAAAACACACACTCAAAGTATATATAAATGATATTAAAATATCTAGAAATGTGGCTATAGAAAGTCTTTGAGAGAGTTTACATTTTATAATAATCTAAGTAGACTAAATTCAGTATTCCATTTCATAAGGGTGAATCTAACAATGGAGTACTAGACTAAACAGCCCATTAAAATGTCAAGATCTAATTCTACAAAGTCATAAAACATTTAAAACACATGGATGTCCTTTTTTTCAATCTGATGAGTTGGCATTGGGAGATGAAACCCTCCCTTGGTCTTGTGGCTTTGCATCAAGGGTGGGGGTCAAGGGATCTGCCTTCAATTTCAGGCTGATTCAAAGCCATACCAGAGCCAAGTGCTCCTTGTAATTATGGGTTCCTGTAATAGCTCAAACTCTGCCCCGTGTTCATGTTCCTGCTTTGCTAAGGTGAATGGGAAGAGTCCTGCCTTCTCTCGATGCTGTTGTATCAAACAGCGAGAAGCCACAGGCCATGAGAGGCCAGCATTGTTCTCTGCGGTAGAAGGAGTGTTGACCACCATGAGAGAGAAGTTTCCTATGAATTTGGATGTTTTAAAATTGGAAACAGATTCTATGAAACATCCAAGAGGAGACTTGCAAAGAAATGGGTCATCGAAGAGAAATCAAACCTGAAGGATCCCAAAGAAGTCAACAAAGTGCAGCAAAGGAGATACTAAATCACGAGGAGACCACATTCCAGCTCAGGACCCATGGGGAAGTATGTTACATGCACAATACCAGACAAAACTGAGGGAGTGGTGGAAAGGACAGGTGTGGCAAAGCAAGGTGAATTCTTTGGGGAAGTTGGACCATCCTTGTATCTAACCATGTCAAAAGACACTGCAGATTCAAAGCTTGACAAAGTGCTAATGAAAGGGAAGAAATGTTTTGTTCATTTCTTAAGACAGAACTCTAATTTCAAGAAGAGGGCGGCTAACACAGTAGGGCCAATTTGTTTCACAATTCATAGAAAGGTCAGAGTTTTCTGAAACAGAGTCTTGCTAAAGCATCCCATGTTTATCTTCATTTCTGTCAAGTTCTCCTTTGTAATTGATGTTTTAGTATAGAACTGGGTTCACTCTTGGCTAGTCTTTCTGTTAGCATTCACTGTATAATCAGTATTTGTATATAAAATTCCTGAATGTATCATTAGACATATCCAGACGAGTGGAACAGTGGTCTTGTACCTTGTAAAGATTTGTCACTTGTATTGGTTTAATAAAATGCTGATTGGCCAATAGCCAGGCAGGAAGTAGAGGTGGGATGATCAGACAGGAGAATACTGGGAAGAGAAAAGGCTCAGTCGGCAGTTGTCACCCAGACACAGAGGACGCAATAAGAGAATACCTCACTGATAAAATGTACCAAGCCATGTGGCTAACACAGACAAGAATTATAGGTTAATGTAAGATGTAATAGTTAATAAGAAGCCTGAGCTAATAATAGGTCAACCAGTTTATAATTAATATAGGCCTCTGTGTGTTTCTTTGGGACTGAATGGCTGTGAGACCAGGAGGGACAGAAACCTCCAACAACAAATGGTGCCAACGTGGACAACTACAACCACATAAAACCTGAGAGAGCTTGGGAAGTAATTCTAGACACTGAAGAACAGAGTTAAGCACAGCTTCTTGGTAGCAGCATTTTCTCAGGTGGGCTCTGTTGGCTAGAGGCATGCACATCTCATTTAAGAGAGGCTTCCTGACTCAATTTTAGCTGCAAAAACCTTACCACTCTTTTAAAAAAGCCCCACCACCAAACACTTAAGTGATGTTTATGAATTGCCAACAACATGCTTCTTGGTGGTAGCAGAAACCTTGAAACTCTATAGCACTGTGGCAATAAACATGGCTCCTGCCAGTACCTCTACCATGAAGCTAGACTCTCAGAAAGCTAAGGAATTGGGTGGATCCAGCTGTCAAAGTCACAGCTTTAATCCTAGTTATATTGCTTAGCAAATTAAAGACTCATGTGGTCAGAAAGATCTACAAAAGAGAGATATACAGTAAAGATAGAGTCAGATTAAAAAAAAACCTCTAAATGGTTTAGAGTGTGTTTAAAAATATATGTAGGCTTGGTAGAGAAAAGAAAAAAAGGATAAAGTCCCTAAAAGAGAGAGAGAGAGTAGTTGGGTGTGGGGCACACACTTTTAAGCCCAGCACTTGGGAATCAGAGTCTGGTGGATCTCTGTGAGTTCAAGGGCAGCTTGGTTTATAGAGTGAGTTCCAAGATAGTCAAAGATACACAGAGAAACCCTTTCTCAAAAAAATAAATTTTATTTTCTTTATCTCAAATTTATAAAGCCACATAAAGATGGAAAATACACAGAGAGTCTGGATACTGTATGTTATTATTTGTCTTTGAATTGTCTGATGGCTGAGGAAGAAGCAAGAGCTGCTAAAAGACATTTGATCATAAATGCTGCTGGATTAATCCAACATATGTATTTTGAAAATGCCTTGTGTCAAAATTTAAGACAAAAGATATGTTACTTTGGAGAAGAGGCTTTGCTTTGGTTTCCACAGGAAATGAGAGGCTGTGGATTCATTCTGGGTTAAAAAATTAGGTTTGAGCAAGGAAGACCCCCTAAGAAATCTTCAATAGGAGCAGATGGCCTAGATAATCTGATATTTCAAAGGACCTCTGTTGGAGTTTCCTCTGAGTTCTACACCCAGCACAGCCTTAAGATTGCTGGCTGAGATAATCAAGCCTCACAGAATATTCCAGTCAGGACTTGACCATTTCTAGATTTTCTTTAGGTCCCCATAAGATTATCAGAGCNGGTTACAAGTTGTTATGGATAATGGTCAGGAAAAAAGCTAAACAAAGGAGATTCGATTGAGAGCTTTTGTTTTGAAAAGAAAAGAGGGGAGAAGTGCTGTGAGCCAATGGTCTTTTACCCTGTAAAGATTTGTCACTCGTATTAGTTTAATAAAATGCTGATGGGCCAGTAGCCAGGCAGGACGTATAGGTGTGTCAACCAGAACAGGAGAATCCTGGCAAGAGGAAAGGCTTAGTCTGCAGCTGTCACCCAGACACAGAGAAAGCAAGATGTGACTGCCTCACTGATAAAAGGTACCAAGCCACGTGGCTAACACAGACAAGAATTATGGGTTAATGTAAGATGTAAGAGTTAATAAGAAGCCTAAGTTAATAGGCAAACTGGGTTTATAATTAATGTAGGACTTTGTGTGTTTCTTTGGGACTGAACGGCCCATGGGACTGGGCAGGACAGAAACCTCTGTCAACATATGTGAGAGGCATTATCTTATCCTTTGTGAATCCCATACCACAAACAGTATCTTTTAATAGCTGCTTCATCACAACAGAAAGACTCACAATTGTGCTGTTAATCCTTCATCCGCCACTCTTCTCATCATTGAAGGAGTCACCTCCAGATGGCAAGGTCACTTGTCATCTCTCACAGGGCTCTTGATTACTCTCATCAGAATAACGAAGCCTATTGACAGTCTTGTAAGTGTGTGTGTGTGTGTGTGTGTGTGTGTGTGTGTGTGTGTGCTGTAGATACAAGGATAACATGGATTTTAGTGATATCTCAGAAATGGTGAGAAATGCCATTCCCAGAAGCAGAGTAGGTAATGGTATTATCCTCTGAGAACACAGATTGGTAGACAAATCCATGAGAGCCCAATACAACCAGAGCAATATGAATCTTGGATCTTTATGGAAAACACCTGTTTCCTATGTCCTTGAATTTAGCATTCAACAGCAGCTTCAACAAACGCATTATCAGTGTTTAGGTAGATCCAGTCCAGTCATAACTATAGCTCCCTGAGACTTAGTTTTAATATTAAGAGAAGACACATGAAAGAGAGGATGATTATTCATATGTAGATTGTTCCACATTGACCCATACTTCAAGGTGCTTCATCAGAAATACATTTTCTCCACATAATTTTTATATAACTGAAACAATACCATGACACTTATGAATATGGTTCTATTCTATAATTTTCTTTGCATCTTGTTTCTTTGTGTGACCATTACGTTTCTCTAGATATTAGACATTGCTTAGGAAAAGCTATAAATTTTCCAATGTCACTTTATTCCCCTAAGAGGAGTATCTTATTAGAGTTTCTATATATGATAAAACAGCATGACCAAAAGCAACCTGGAAAAGAAAGGGTATATTTCACCTTACAACATGTAGGGTTACACTCCATCATTGAAGGGAGTCAGGGCCAGTAACTCAAGGCAGAAACCTGGAGGTAGGAACTGAAGCAGAGACAGTGGAGGAGTTCTGCTTACTGGCTTGCTCCCTGTGCCTTGCTCGGCCTGATTTCTTATGCAACTCAGGACCACCTGCCCAAGAGTGACCTGATATCCCTTGAGTTGGACCCTCCGCCCTCCCATATTAATCATTAATCAAGAAAATTATCCAACATATTAGCCAGTAAGCCAATCTTATGAAGATATCTTCTCAATTACAGAGTCCTCTTCCCAGATGTCTCCAGCCTGTCTCATATTGACCTAAAACAGCAAAACTGACTAGATGGAGAAATTTTTATATGGACATAGACATTTCTTTTCTAAGGGCATTAAAAAACTCTTCCAAAATTACTACCTTCAAAACTGAAGTAACATAAATTTCCAGTGTGTATTCTTTTCCTTCAATATATGCATCAGCACCCTCCTACAAACATCTACTAGAGAAGAAGGTCCAGAGATGCACAGAACCATGAAAAAATGGACCTCTGGATCCTACCTCGAAGACTTAGGCTTGCTCACTCCACTACCAGGAGTGTGGCTGAGAGCTAAGTCACTCTGTAAGGTATCCTGAGGAAATGGCTTCACCCCAAATCACACTGGGGCTCCAAGACATAGACGCCCCCCTTGCCTAACCAAGAGTGTAAGCTCCAGAGCTACTGCTGCTTCAGAGTTCCCACTGAGCTGGCTGCAGCACTTCTTTCTTCCATTTTCACATGCTACCCTAGAAAGCATTCCCGTGTGTCTCCCAAAGAACAGGGCAGAGGGATGATATGAAATGCATCAAAAGCACTTCGCATGCATGTAACTGAACTCTTGGAAAGAAAGTAAGCAGATGTTTTGTTCAACAATAAAATACCTGATATATATCCAAAAAAAAGAGTAAATGCTACACATTCAAGAAATTTATAGGAAATTAAATTAGGGAGTCAAATGGCTGTCTGCACTCTTACACTCATTCCCACTTTCCTCAAACAGCCAAGAACTGGAGTCAGCCTCCATATCCATCACATGGTAAGTGGTTAAAGACAGTGTGGTGCACATAGACAAAAGGATAGTTGTCTTAGTTACTGTTCGATTGCTGTGAAGAGATACAATAACCAAGGCAACTTATAGAAGAAAGAGCTTATTGTAGCTTACAGTTCCAGACGGCTAGAGTTCATGACCATCGCGGCAGGTACCACGGCAGTAGACAGGCACAGAGCTGGAACAGTAGCTGAGAGCTTACATAATTATACACAAGTAGGAGGCAGAGAAAGAGCTAACTGTGAATGACATGTGCTTTTGAAAGCTCAAAGCCCACCCCCAGTGACACATCTCCTCTAACAACACCACACCCCCCAATCCTTCCCAAACAGTTCCAACAACTGGGGACCAAGTGTTCAAAAACATATAGTGTTGGGGGCCATTCTCACTCAAATCACTGCAGACGTATTCATCCATCAAAACTGAAATGTTATTATGTGTAACTTATATTGAACTAGAAGGCATTGTGTTAAGTGAAATGAGCCATGCACATGAAGACAAATTGCACATGATCTCACTCAGATGCAGACTCTCAAAACTTTGACCTTATAGAAGTTGGAAATGGAGAAGTGGTTAGCAGAGGCTGTTGAGAGCAGAAGGAAAGATGAAGAAGGGCCGGTCAATGCACTGCACTTAGACTAGAGAAAGAGCTTGCATCCTGTTGCCCAGTAGGATGACTATAGAGCCCAGCATCCTAATTTATAGATGATGATGAAAAATTAGGGAACACTAAAAGGCTTCTGAACACAATAATGGGCAAAAAAATAATTAAAAATCAAACACGAAGTAAATCTGAGGTGTTTCTGGCAGTCCTTACCTGTGTTGCATCAAGAAAATTCACTGACACCTTGACTCTGAACACACAACATCCACACTCTACACCGTGCATCCCCTCGCACGGGAGACGGTCAACAAATGCTGCCTGAAATGCAGCAGCTCAGAGTCAAGACTGTGCACTGTGAACTGCAGGGCCACTGCGAGGACTCTGTCTAAGTCATGACATGAAAGGGATAGTCATGAGACTAGAAAGGGCACCACAAGAGAAGAAAGATTTGAGGGGATGGAGCGAGGGAGTGAGGGGGTCCATGTAGATGCCAAGTAAAAGAGAGCTAGCGAGAGAGGGAGGCACAAAGGAGTGGGCGGGGGATGAGGAGAAGGGGGTACTCGACAAAACAGTGTTGGGAAATGTCATAATGAAACCAAATACTTTGTATACTCATTTAGAACAAAAGTCATAACAATCATTATATAAATTACTGTTACACTCGCTGACTTGAATCTTATAGAAAATTGTTAAGTTGGTTGACGACATGGGAGTTGGAGAGAATTTCCAATGATTTATGACGCAGCCCCATATATACTTCTACCTTTTTGTGCTATGAATTTACACAACACAGTCTCAGCCTTGACAACTACAAAATCAAAACATCAGCCAGCTTGGAAAACCGTTTGCTATGTGAACTTTTCCTGGGGAGATGTGAGCAAGTGCTTGCTCACCTCGGACAAGGCACCAATAACAGATCAAAATAATGATTCCACTCTAGTCTACTGTGGGAAGTAACCAGGTCACTGGACTTACCTATAGGAGCATGGGCATGTGGCTCTTAGAGGAGTACAGGAAGGCCCAAAACAGGAACAGCAGAGAAAAGTCTCACCCCAGCAAGGGTGACAGCTTGCCCCACAGGCACAGATAAAGCTTCCATCCCTTTATTTATCACAGCACCTGCCAACCACATGCAGCTCAGGCAAAATTCAGCAAAACATGAAGCAGCAACTTGAGTGAGCTGAAAGAAAATAACTGGAATTTTCAAGCTCTGTTTGGAGTGAAAATATCCTTCCAAATGAAAATTGCATAGACATATTTCATTTTCATTGGTGATAAATAAGAGAGTCTCTCACCCTCACACCTACACTAAAAGGCAGGAGTTCTTCAGCAAGGACACTGAACCCAAGTATGGAACATGGAAATGCAAAAACAAAAATGAAAGGATAAAATATTCAAGCAAAGAAAGCCTACTAATGATAATATAAACACCAGTGATAATATATATACATTAGATAAAATATGAGATAATAAACAACAATAAGAAGTAAATTGCTGTATATTGTCCTACGGACCTAATGTTATCTGGAAAGGTACAAAATATCAAGTTTTATTAAGTCAAGGACCTGAATTTTTATTGCATGACCACCTAAAAATATTAGATATAAAGCCAGGAATGGATGTCAGTAGTAGAATGTTTGCCTGACATGCCCAATGTCTGGGTTTGATCCCCAGTATGACATAGAAACATTAAGTATACGCATTTTATTCCTGGCCACAGAGTTTTTCTAACAGAACAAGCAAACTTAGAACTTGTTCACACAACCCTTAAGCCTCCTAGTTTAACTAAAACTCTTCCCCACACCTCAGTTTCTGCATGTGTACAATAGTGCTAACAATATTTACTCCAAGGTCCTAATGAGAGATAAGATGGTATGTCTGAAATGATGGATAGACAGACAGACAGAAAGACAGACAGATAGCTAGGGTCTGGTCTAGTCTGGGCTCTGAAAACCTGCCTCGTAACATTAGAAATGCTTTGGCATTTTGTACACATCCATCCTCTTTGGAATATCTTAAGAACTTGATGTTCACATGCCAGTTACTTTGTTCATGCCTTATAAAAAAAAAACCAATATGGTTTCCCGAATTGCAAGTATGTACACTTGAAGAAGTTTTTAAATATATGTGTGAATGTATATTTATGTATGCATGTATATATACCTAAATAAAACAAGCCATGTATATTTTAAAACATTTCTCCTCTGCTGTTTTATTATGTCTATAAATATGTTGCCTTTTCACTAATTAAACATTCTGGTGAGAAAATTAGGGGAGGAAGATGACAAAACATCAGCCAGCGTCCCTTGAGGGGTGTCATTGAGAGACCATAGAAAAAGAACAAAACAGCTTGTGGAACACTGTAGCCTGAACCCAGCCATTAGCAAACCCAAAGGCTACTTGGAGGGGCTGGGGATATAGGGATCTCTGGTGTCCAAGAATCTTAAGAGGGACGCTCTAGCGGACAGTGTTTTCTTTGTGACTCTGTGCTAACCCATGAACCATAGTTTGTAGTTAAAATGCGGTTGAAAATTTAAGCAGAAAAGTGTAATGAGTAGCTTGGTGTCTTACAGCCACATATTTGGCCAAGTGAAGGTGTGGCTGCATAGCGCCGTTTTCTCATTAGGTGCCATTTCTTTCAGGGCAAAGGGTCGGGCCACGCTCAGCTTTTTCTTGCGAGTGTGTTGCTTCCTATCCTCTTATTTTCTGCCCTCAAATATTATTTTCCTGGCTTGGTGAAGGAGTCACCTTTTAGGCCTGCCACCTCAGAATGTGAAGACCAGGGTGGCTGTTTAAATAACTCGGCAGCTACTCGAGAATGACCACAGTTCCTGAAATAAGCAAGGAAAACACGACATAAATGAATGCAATGACTTTTAGATTGCAGTAGTAAAGTTACTGGTACACCCATTTCTGCCTCGATAAATAAGCTTCCCTGTCTTTAGCATGCAAATATACTCAGGAGTTTTCGTTTACTTTTATTTTGGTGCCCTGAGAATGTCAGCTAGAGGTCAGAAATGGAAACTCAGGAGGAATCATGAGTGCTCGAAGACCACTCTGGCTAACCTAGGAGCCTGACCCAAGGCCTTGTTCCATTGCCACCTTCTTCTGGCCTGTCTAAAGAGGAAATGCCATGAGTATCTCTCGCTTAAGCTTCTGAATCCCTCGTGGCTTATTCTAGCTGAGTAAAGACTCGGGAAATTCTTACTCTCGTCACGTTACTTCCAAAGACTAACAAAGAACATTAATTTGCTTTCTTATTTATTCAGTGATATCTAGGGGCCTTTCGCTATGAATATGGTCACAGAGTTCTGGGCACCGAGGTAAAAGGCATTGAAAGAGATGCCTAGAAGTTGTCATCAGGTGAAAGAAGGCCCTTGTGAAACACGTGTTCACACACTGAGACAGTTACATCTAATTGTATAAGCTCTTCAAGAACATACTGTCCAGGGGAAACTGTTTTATCCCCCAAGGTGACCTTGAGTATGACTAGTTTTCCTTACCATGTATAGAAACCAAACTATCTGCAAGAGTAGGCCAGATTTAGTGAGTAGTCCCTGGTTTTTATTTTGGTTTGTTTTCTGAGGCAGGGTCTCACCATGTGCCTTTGGCTGACCTTGAACCTCCCCATCTCTTGCCATAGCCTCTTAAGTGCTATGGTTACAGGTGTGTGCCACCCTGCCCAACTGAAATCATTGGCTTCTAGGGGGCAGGGGGAGGGGAAGCCTCTAAGGCAGCAGTTCTCAACCTGTGGACCCTGACCCCTTTGGCAAATTTCTATCTCTAAAATATATTTATATTACAATTCATAACAAATTACAGCAAAGTCACACCATTGAAATAGCAACAAAATCATGCATGTGGGGTCACCACAACATGAGAAGCTATACTAAAAGGTTGCAGCATTAGAAAAGTTGAGAACTCTTGTTAAGGAAACTCAGGAGGAACAATCAATAAAATTGGCATGTTAGGGGCAGCCTCTCTCTCTCTCTCTCTCTTTCTCTTTCTCTTCTGATGTAATCTCTCATCTTGCCTGTTTAGTCTGTTCTCAGTAAGTAGCTTCCTCTACAAGATTCTTTATTTCTTTGTCCTTAAACTCAGTTGAGATGCCCTGGTTTTTGCCAAGATTCTAAGTTTGATTCCAACAGAGTAAATAAACCTGAAGGGTTTATTTTTTTTCACATTGTTCATAAACATAGAGAGACACAGCAACAGAGATGGAGAAGTAAAATTGGTTGTAGGACTAACAGGATATAGAATAGATGTGGCAAAAACAAAGTCAAGTCATTGAAAGTATAGAAAGAAGAATTCAAAACAGTGGAATTGAATCTGATCTTACTAAGAAGCAGGTATGTGGGCATATGCCTGTAATCTCAGCACTCAGAATAAGACAGGGGGATTACACAAGCTCAATGTAAGCCTGAGCTGCATAGTGAGCTGTAGACAGAGGCTATGTAATGAGAACTCATCCCAACAAAAGATAGCAAGAGGGAGGGAAAACGGGAAACTCCCAGAACTGAGCTGGAGACACGAGGTCAGTGAACAGAATTTGACAGAGTTCCTTCTGATACAGATTTCTCTGAACATCGTTTACATGAGTTATGCTTTTTCTTACTGAGTACTGTACTAAATTGATGCATAACAAGGAATTTTCTGGGGAAATCACCTGCCGTGGAAACAATGATGCAGGAAAGGGAAGTCAGGGAAGTGTCATAATGCCAACCATATTGCCTGTGTGGGAGCAGATGGATTTATCTTATGTAAGTTAAGTGGGTGAAGAGACAATATCTAGTTAGCTTGTCCAGTAGATGGCCAGAGCAGAAAGCACCATTCAGGAAGCTGACTGTTGGTTTAAAGTGATCAGCTAAAGACACAAAAGCTTGATCTAGTCAACTTTGTAGATAGAAGTCTTAGCTATGATATGAAGTAAGATATCTGGGGAGCGTAGTGACAGAATAGGTCAATTTGAGCATAAATATAGCTTCTATGGGGCATTTAGTCTTTAGTGTCATAGAAATAGTCATTTGGGCACATATTTGTAACCCTGGTTGAGAGCTTTCTCTGTTATACACACACACACACACACA
>LOEQ01004012.1:15662-35376 GCA_001685075.1 Bramus lutescens
TGGTACATTTACACAATGGAGTACTACTCAGCAGTAAAAATCAATGACATCTTGAAATGTGCGTGCAAATGGATGGAACTAGGAGAAAAAAAAAATCCTGAGTGAGGTATTCCAGACCCAGAAAGACAAACATGGTATGTAGTCACTCATAAGTAGATATTAGATATAAAACAAAGGATCATCATCCTATAGTTCATGATTCCAAAGAAGCTAGATAACAAGGAAAATCCTAAGAGAAATGTACATAGATCTCCCTGGGAAGGGGAAATAGACAAGATCTTCTGAGAAAATTGGGAGCATAGAGGTTGGGGGAGAAGGGAAGGCTGAAGGGGAGGAGGAGAGGAGAAGGGAAGACAGAAGGGGAGAAGGGGAGGGGGAAACATGAGGGAATGAGATGGTACAGATGGGGGAAGGATAGAACGGTAGAGCCAGGAAAGTGATATCTTGATTGAGGGAGCCATTATGGAGCTAGGAAGAAACATGGCACTAGGGAAATTCTGAGGAATCCACAAGGATAATCCCAACTAAGACCCTAAGCAATAGTGGAGAGAGTGCCTGAACTAGCCTTTCCCTGTAATCATATTGATGACTACCTTAATTGTCATCATAGAAACTTCATGCAGCAACTGATGGAAGCAGATGCAGAGATCCACATTGAAGCATTGGGCTAAACTCCCAGAGTTCAATCAAGGAGAGGGAAGACCAATAATACAAGCAAAGGGGTCCAGACCATGATGGGGATACCCACTGAAACAGCTTACCTGTTCCAAACTAGGCCCTCTGAATGTGGGTGATAGTTGCATGGCTGGGACAGTCTGTGGGGCCACTGGCAGTGGAAACAAGATTTATACCTATTGCTTTACCTGGCTTTTTGAAGCCCATTCTCTTTGGAGGGATACTTTGCTCAGCCAAATAAAGCAGGAGGGCCTTGGTTCTACCTCAAAGCAATGGGTTAGACTTTGTTGACTCCCCATGGGAAGACTTACCCTTTCTGAGAAGTGGATGGGGTAAGGTTGGGGGGAGGGTGAAGGGAGCAAGAGGGAAGGAGGGAGGGGAGGAAGGAAGGGAGTGGGAAGTGGGGTTGATATGTAAAATGAGAAAAGATTGTTTTTTTTAAAAAATTAAATTAAAAAAAATTATTATGCTGTGAAAATAAAAGGGGAATTAAAAATAACTACAAACTCAAAAAAGAAAAGGATGCTGAGGAAAAAAAAAGCAGCCTGGGATGTTCACAAATCCAGAAACGCTCTCCACAAGGTAGGTTTACATTAGGGCAATGGGACCTTGAAGACTTTAGGAAGGAGTTTAGACTTGTAGGGAATGGGGCAGGAAACTAGTGAGGATTTGAAGCTAGAGCATGATCAGATTTCTGTTTTTAAATGCTAATTAAGTAGTTGGAGAGTCAAGTGAGAATTTGATTCTTCTGGAGGCTCAGACATGGACAGGTGGGGGCGGGAGCAGAGAGGATGTCAGGTGGGTCTCTTTGTGGATCATTACCTTCACAATCTCCACTCTGGAGATCGAACAGGGACATCTGCATCCTGCCTGATCTCTGTGGGAGGATATCGCTACTTTTGTGACCTGTTTCATAGTATCTGCCTTTTTTGTTCTTGATACAATCAAGCTTCCCTGGGGCCCAGGATGGTGATGTCAATATTTTCCTCAGTGGGGAAATAAAATTATCCCAGGAGTTTTAGATGAGTTTCTGTGATCTGCTTGTCAGAGATAAAAAGCCTTCCCACACATTATAAAACTGGTAATTTCAACTCTTTAAGAGTCACTGGAGTCTACTGACTATGGGTGTCAAATGGGGGCATGCTAAAATTTGTCTTGGCCTTCTGTGTGCAACTCCTTTGTAAACAGACTAGATGGAAGGAAGATCCCAGAAATGGTAAAAGTCTTGTGGCCCAACATCAAAGTTATTCAGAGACTTACTATTTCTGCCTGTGACATCTGTACAGTGATCACCACCACAGGAAGTGGAAGAGGCTGCCTGATTGGTCAGCTGATCAGCAGGGTTTGTCTTTAGCAACTGGGTGAGAGATGCCAAGGGAAGTTCACCCAAATAGAACCTTTGCAAGTGGGGCCGAGGATGGAGAGTTCTTCCTAGCATATTTGAAGCCATGGGTTGATGTAGGATTCCCCTCTGCATGATATGAATATATTTTATTACCATTGGTTAATAAAGAAACTGTTTTGACCTATGGTAGGATTGAATATAGCGAGGCTGGAATAGATATAGGGAGACAGAAGGCAGAGTCAATGAGCTCTGTAGCTGCCAAAGCCTACTGTAGCTGGTAGGCTACAGCCTCATGGTGATATATAGATTAATAGAAACTGGATTATTTTAAGATATAAGAGCTGGTTAGAAATATGACTGAGTCAATGGCCAAACAGTGCTGTAATTAATATAGTTTCTGTGTGATTATTTGGGTCAAGCCAGCCAGGAAATGAACAAGCAGTCTCCACTTACAGTGAGTTCCATCTCCAGTACTACAACAACAAGAAGAGAGACATCATAAGCTTAAACTGAAGTGAGAATTGAAGATAATGGTGACCTTGAATTTATGAAAATGAGTTTGACAATGTCACAAAGTCATGCAGCTCTGTGGTTTCAAAAGGAAAGTGAATAAGGAAACACAATCTGTTAACATTTGACTCCCTAGAATATTCAGTGGGCCAGATTTTGATTTCTTCTGGGATTAATGGGTCTGAAATTATCTTTGCTGGTGAATATTACAGAGGGAAAGAGCATCCCCCAGCTCTCTTCCAATGTCATTCACAGAGTAACCTGAGTGTTGCTATCCTTGGCTGGATTCTCCTGAGAGGTATTTGCCTAAAACTTCAGGCGTATAGCTTATTTGCAAGGATGAGCTGGGAATCTATTTTTTCAGAAGCTAAATATTTACAAACACTCATTCACTCAACAAATATTCACCGAGTCGCTATAGAGCACAAGGCATTATGCTAGAGACAGGTAAATACTTCTGAACAAACCAAACACAGCCTACATTCTCATGAGGATGTACAGACACAGAGACAAAGACAAGCACAATGTTTAGTATTATGTGTCATGAACAGCAATTTAGTCTCCCGTTTTTAAGTAGATGAGGAAACTGAAGCCAAGGGGTGGCTTTCCTGACAATCCACAGTTCACAGACAGAAGATGTGAGTTATGCATAATTTACAGACATATAAAATCAGTCTATGGCTTTGGAGATAGCATATATTAGGGAAGGCTCTTTTCCTTGCAAGCATGAGGACCAGACTTGGATCCTCATACCCATTTAAATGCTGCATGAGTTAGCAGCCCACCTGTCATTCCAGGACTCAGATGACACAGGTGGGGAGAGGGCTTCACCAGCAAGTTAGTTAGGTGAGCTTCAGCTTCAACTAAAAAATAATCCTGGTACAATAGCTAAGGTGTAGGACAATCAAAGAAGACTCTCAATGTCAACCTCAAGTCATCATATGCAATGCCACAGGCATGTGGGTTCTTGGGATAATGTTTTTCATTTGTAGTACATAAAATGTTCAATCATATAAGGGTTATGGAAACCATGCTGGTTCTTATTGTTTATTTTGTATTCACTTGAAAAACAAAATATAACCACGTTATAACCCCTGTATTGCCTGAAAAACTTTGTTGGGACATAGAAACTGTAGGAAAAAAGAACACAGTAGAAAGAACAGAGAAAGAACACAGAACACAGAAAGAACATGAAAGAAAGAAGACTAAAGAAGGAGCCTAGCAAGAGAGTGTATGAGTATTTTCTTTCCTAAAACCTCCCTCAGATAGAAAAGTATAGTTTATGCTGACTCTGTTGGATTCCTTTCAAAGCTCTGCACCATCTGGAGGCTGGTCCTCTAGACAGCAGTAGGTAGTACAGTTTAACTTGATCTGAATACATTTGACAGTGCCACTTGACCCAAGTTGACATTTCTATTTTTACATTCTTATATCTTAGTGTGAAAAGTTGCATATTTTGTTGAAAAAAAATAAGAACACACTTGCTTACAGGGTAGGGTGAAGACAGGCTGCAGGAGGTTTATATAAGGAGAAATGTTCAAATCTGAAAGTCTGAAGCACCTCTGGCCTCGGAGTACAATGGGTTGCAGTGGATCTGACAATTGGCTTACTCACATTTTCATCATCTTCTCCCTGTTCTTTCCCCCTCATCTTCCCCCTCTTGTTCATCCTGTCTTATTCCACCCCTTTCCTCCTTTTCCCCTCTTCTTTTTTACACCCTCTTCCTTTTCTTCCTCTAGTTTTTCTGGCTGTTGTACCAGGTGTTGAATCCAGGGCTGCTAGTCTTTACACTTTCAGCACCCAATTCCCATTTTAATCAGTATTCCAGTTCCATCCTCGCCTCCACCTATATGCATTGAGAGCCCTTTCAATGCACCTAGATATCCTGAGTTTCTTAGTAACTGGAATGAGATTGAAGACCATTAGCACTCTACTAAGCTGCATCTTAAAGTCAGCAAAGGCCATACTCACAGAGTCCCTTCTCAATGTGGACTGACAATCAAGCAGGGAAATTTTGCACCCTATCTCTGATGGTTATTGGGGAAATCATTGGAATAATGTAAATCTTTTGTTCCCCTCCCTATTCCACATGCAATGTCACCTCTCTGTTTAGAGAAGAGAGCAAAGTCTCCAAACAATTCCTACTTGTAGTCCCACATGATTCAAGGATCCTAATCCTTGCATATTGCAAGGATTCATTGGAGGTCTTGGCACAAGAAACAGAACCTGCTATTTTCTATTGAGAATAATCCTCATTGTTTGCCACACAAAAATTAAAACTCAGAGGCAGTTGTTAGCAAAGTGAAGAATTTCAGGATGGTAAAAACAGCATATTCACCCAAGTACAGAGTCCTGCACAGTCCCACTATTCTAGAAGTTTTCAAGCTGGCACTGTCTCTCAGTGCAGACTGCTGAGAAAACACCATTTTTATTGACTGTCTCCAATGATATACCCAAAGTTATTTCAAGCAACTAGATTCCCAAAATATCACTGAGTCAGCTTCCTGATAGTCCCCTTGCATCTGTAGGATACAACTTACAAATTGTGTATGTGTGTGTTGTGTATGTGTTTGTGTATGAGCAGATATGAACATTGGTATATATGTGTCTTTGTGTATACACACACACATGACTGCACATATACATGCCAAATATCAAATGTTTTCTTTGGCTGTTCTCTGTGTTGTTTTCTGAGACAGGGTCTCTCCCTGAACCTGACAATTTGTCTAGACTAGCTGGCCAGCAAGCTACAAATTTATATTGTCTTTCTCTGTCATGTCACCCAAGATCCATGATGGTATTATAAACACACAGATCCAAGATGGTATTATAGACATACATTTAGGTGTATGGTAGTGATCCAAATTTAGACCCTTGTGTTGGTAAACAAGAATTCTATCCACTGAGTAATATCCCTAGCTTCAAACTGTTTTGTGATGGGTTAAATTTGTATACTTTCATAGCAGATATATCACTAACTCATTACAGCACTGGGAATAGTTTATTTGTGCTCAAAGTCATATATTGTTCTCAATTTTCACTTCCTTCTCCATACATCATCTGGTGACCTCCTCTAGAAGAACATGAACCAGACCATTCTCAACACCTTATGCTTCATGTCTCATGGATTGGATAGTATGTCTTTTTGTCATAGTCAGGTACAACAATTACCTAATTTTTTCCATTATAATAAAAACTTAGGATTCAGAAATTGATATAAAGACCTGATAAAACCAAGGAAGAGTGAAGAGTCGATTGGCTGACCATCTCTCCACATTTTCTCCATCCACCAGCCCTGGAAATCCTCCCAAGAATCTCTTTTCTCTCTTCCTCTCCTTCTCTAGCAGACCTCCCCAGTCCTCTGAAAACTCTATGGCAGAAACCAGTCATCCAATCGTTGACTCCATCCTTTCATTCAACATGGCTTTATTGGCACAGTGGAATGGCCATAAGAACAATTTTCCCACAACAGTGAAGTCCCATTTCTCATCAATGAACATGCAATTCATTCAAGTCCCTCCAACTCATGTCACAACAAGCAAGTTCACCAGCGGCTAAGGCTACTGTCTACACAATCATGCCTAATTGGTAGGAAACATTGGTCCTATTATAACCCAGCCAATGATGTTCTATTATCTGTACAAATAAAAAAGAAAGTATATAAACTTCAAAAAAATGCATAATTTAAAAACCACATTGGTGACTACAGAATTTTCTTCATTCATATAACACTCCTATCAACTGTGGTATGAGTATGATGTGATAAAACCCTCTGCATAAGACACAGATGCAGGGAACTTAGAAGAACTAGAGACTGCCTAGTGTTCCCTCCCTGGACAAGAGCATGTTGACACTTAAAGAGCTTGCAGACAACAGTTCTGTCTTCCTTCTGCTACGAAGTCAGGGTGCGGGAGGTACAAAATTCATAACTGCTGCCTCCTACAGTCCTGCTCAGACAGGGGGCAGGAACAAGAGATTCCCTCCTGAAACCAGGGATAGCTGAGGACCAGCCTTTGCTTTGCAGGTCTATATCAGAAGCAAGCTGAGATATTGAGGAAATTGTTGAAAACATAATGTCTATTATATAGCTTTTGCTCCCATGTGAATGTTCATGGGATGTATGTTTATGGGTTCATAGGTGCACATGTCCATGTGTATATCTTTTTCTGTGTGTGCATGTGTGTGTATGTGTTTGTACAGGATTTTAGAGACCAAAAGCTGATGGTAGGTGTCTTCCTGAATGGCTTGTCATTACATTGTAGGAGACAAGTATCTCTCTGAATCTGAAGCTTGCTGATTCGGCTAGGCTTGCTGGACAGTGATCCCCTAGGATCCTCCTGTCTCCCTCAACTTGGTGGTAGGATCAGCCATGCACTGTCATGCCCAGCTTTCCCTTGAGCACCAAGGATTGAAATCAGGTTCTCACGTTGGCATGGCAAGCACTCCACTGACTAGGTCATATTCCCAGCCCAAGAACTGTGACTTTTGATGTGCAAGCAAATCAAGTTCCTGAGAGTGGTGCACGCTCGTTGTCAGTTCGAGCAATGCATTGCAGCATAAGTAGGGCTTAGCATGGGCAAGGTGCTCTGCCAGTCACTGTGAGAGTTAACAATGCTCACACACACATACACAGAAATCAAGAATGTAACAGCCGTCTCCCTTCTGAGAGGAGCAAACAGCCAATTTGAGAGATAAAAGTCAGCTTCCCCGTGCCCAGCACTCCTCTGGGGCATGTACAGTCTGTTTGCCTTTTATCTCTCTGCAACCAGAGTGATCTTTCTGAAATAAAATATCTTCACGTTTTTTCCACGCTGTTAGAGAAAGTGCCAGATCCTTAAGGTTGCTCATGAAGCATGGCAGGGAATAGATTAAGGATCAGAAAAAATTTGTGCAAAGGTTCAGAGAGTAAACATTTCTTTCTTTGCATGCTGTACAATCTCTGGAACAATTTCTCTGCTCTGACCCTACAGTGCTAGGATAGCCAGTCAGGGAACAGGCCCAACTGTAACCCAGTGGCACTTAACACACAGCAGCAGGAAGGCAGGCTGGCAGCCAAACTTCCTCACTCTTGGTACACACATCACACACTCTGTGACTTCTCATGACCTAAGACCTTATGTTTTTAATCACAAAAACCGACTGTATGCATAGCAATAGAGTTACTTATACACATTGTGCACAGAGAAGCAACCATTCACATAAAATAAAAATAAATCTTAAAAAAGGTAGAAAGTACATAAGCAAATGAAAACAGATCCCTGAATCAGAGTTCAGGTAGCTGAGATTGATAAGCACACTTTAAAACACTCCCAGCTCTAATCTATTGCCTATGGTCTCCTGGGAGTTGGTTTGGCTCTAAAAGGCTGACTTCAATGATTAATAGGTCATGCTTGCTATTCAAAAAGAAGGGGACATGATTATATAAGTGTCATGTACTTTCTATCTGCTCTGATACCTCATTTACTCTGAGGAGCCTGTCTCTTTGTCATTATTTTCTCTCTTTTTGAATTAGTTTCCTGTCAATCCACAAAGCTTCTGTAATAGAATAACATAGGCTACATAGTTTATAAATAACAAATTTATGTCCCAAATAAGACAAAATAAAAGGAAGAAATCTCTTTCTTGTGGTTTTAGAGGCTGGAAGGTCTCTGCGTTCTAGAATATTCTATAACTAGTAAGGACTTATTTGGCAGTTCATGAATATCCTCCTTGTGTCCTGTCCTCACACAGAGGCAGAAGAAACAAAGGGAAATTCTGAGAACTCATTTATGATGCCTCAATTCGATCAACCTAATGCACTGGAGGACCCTGGTCCTAAACATAATTATCATGGGCTTTAGGATTTCAATGGCTAAATTAGGAGGGAGACACATTCTTTCTATAGCATTTTCCACTCATGAATTTTGCTACTCCCTCTTTGAGGCTTGATGAGGTTATAGGATTATTAAGTTAGATTAGATATATATTTTTGTTTGAGATGCTGTTGTTTTGAGACAGTGACTCATGTACCTCAAATTGGCCTCAAACTTATGATTTAGTAAAAGATAGCCTAGAACACTTGACACTTCTGCCTCCACTCCCTAAGTACTGGGATGAAAAGTGCGGGCCATCATACCCAGTTAGGCAGGGCTAGAATTAAACCCAGGACTTCCTATGTGCTAGGCAAGTACTTGTAGTGAAATGGAGCAGGCCTGCTTTTCTTCCGGCCTGGCTACTGCATGGCTAGTTTATACCCCGAAATAACAGCACACAAATTGTATTCATTTAAGCACTGNCTATCAAAAGGCCAAGGCAGTTTCTTTATTAACCAATGAAAGTAACAGATAGAAAGATGACCCTCCTACATCAAGTACTCAACTGGCTGAACTCTATTCCTACTCTGGAATATGGTACTAATAAATACAGACTGTTCATTTACAGATGTTTCTGAGATGAAATCTAAGATCAATGTGCTGGCAGATGATGTCAGAATGTCTTCTTTGTACATATATGCCACTGTCCCCACATGTCTCAAAGTGACATGGCAGATCTGTGAAGCCTCTTTGATATGGCCGTCAATGAACAATCACCTAGATCACCCTTATGAACAAATCAACTCCACCAGAGTCCTGAATCCTCACACCATCCCCTTGGAAGTTAGAAAGCAGCATATAAAGTTTATGGAAGCAGGGACCTCTAGAGCAGTGGTTCTCAACCATCCTCATTCTGCAACCCTTAATATAGTTCAACCATAACATTATTTTCATTGTTACTTCATAACTGTAATTTGCTGCTGTTATGAATTGTAATGTTAATATCTGATATGCAGGATATCTGATCTGCAACCCCTGTGAAAGGCTCCTTATTCCTAAGATGTTTGGACCCACAGGTTGAAAACCACTCCTCTAGATCACAGAGTGGAACTAGAAAATGGCTGACAAAGGTTGGGTATACTATCAGTTGTTTCAGCTTGGGGTGACAGTATAGGCACATACCACATATAACATAAGGATGCTAATAAATGGCTTACAATGCATAATACAGCCCCCTCCAAGAAATAATCATCTGTCCCAGAAGGCAGCACTACTGTGTTTGGCAATTCTTACTCTAATAAGTTTCAGAACAATTGCTGGAACTAGTTCTAAGTATAAGTGCCCAACTCCTACTATCTTTTCAAACTAAATATTAATGTTTTCCTTTTCTTAAAAATATAATAATATATGAGGTTAGAGATGACTCAAAAGCTGAAGCAGTTGCTGTGCAAGAGGGGAGGCCTGGAGTCCAGAACCCAGAACCCAAGTTAAAACCAGGTGGACACAGTGGTCCACCTACAATCCTAGCATGTTCAAAGTGGAGACAGGATTTCCAGAGTAAACTGGCCAGCCAGAGAAGCTCAAATAGTAAGCTCAGATTTCAAGGAGAGACCCCAACTCTATAGTATCAGGTGCAGAGTGATAAGAGCAGACACCTAACATCACCTGATGACAAGCTCAAACCTCAGCTCATACAGGCAAGCAAACACACACACATGTGCATGCATGTGTGAGCATACATAAACATACACATGCACTCACACATACAGACATCACACACATGCACACACATGCACATACACATCATACACGTGCACATACACATTACACACATATCACACATGTACATATGCACAAAATACACATCACATATGTGCACACATCACACATCACACACAAACACACATATACATACATACATGTACAAACGCACACATATATCACACACAAACACACATAGAAATGTATGAGGAGACTGCTTGTTTGTTCCTGGCCACTTAGCCCAAAATAATCACAAAGAAAACTGTATTATTTAAATCGCTTCTTGGCCCATTAGCTCTTGCTTCTTATTACCTAACTCTTACATATTAATTTAACCCATTTCCATTAATCTGTGTATCGCTGTGCAGCTATGACTCTGGCAGGGCTACATGGCTTCTCTCTGACCCTGTCCTTCTTTCTCCCAGTATTCAGTTCTATCTTCCCCACCTACCTAAGTTCTGCCCTGCTCTAGGTCCAAAGCATTTTCTTTATTCATTAATGGTAATCACAGCATACAGAGGGAAATCCCACATCATAGAAATAGGAAAAAATAAATAAAATTTTATTTTTAAAGTTTTCAGAAAATTTGCCCTGGGCTCTATTCCAAGTATCAGGCAAGACAGGAAACAAAACTCATGTTCCTTCCCCTTACTATAAGCCACCCCTAATTCCTCCCCCCCCATGTCCTTCTCCTTTTCCCCCTCAAAACTCTGCAAAAGTGACTTCCAGGAATAAGCCAATATCTGCAAAGAGAATCTAGCCACATAATTTACGTTTCAAGTGCACCAATGGGAATTTACATTTCCACACTAGTAGAAGCTGTGTGGCTGATTTTCTCTGATGACATATGCACCATAATGCAGAGTTGTGTTGTTGTTGTTGTTGTTGTTGTTGTTGTTGTTGTTGTTGTCAGCATCACTGAGCTAAAAGATCAGGGGTGTTGACCTAAACTCAGTGAACTTGTCATATCAACTGCCACTAAACAGAAGCTACAGATCGGTTTCTAACCTGCTCTTGGAGGGTGGTCTGTCAGACCTGTTGAAGGAGCTAGAATAGTCAATAACCATAAAATGAAAAACGCTACATTCTCAAGAATACCTCGCTTTATACTGCGAGCAGCCAGGGAAATACAGACAAGTGATGGATGCCTCCCGAATCCACACAGCCCCAACCAATCATTCCCTCCTTTGTCAAAAGCAGCATGTGGCAAGTGTGAAGACAAGAGACAGTCCAATGCTCTTTAGAAGGCTCAGATGTGTGTGGCACTTGATAGGAAATAACAGCAGAAACCATACACATGGGTCTTAAAAGACTAAGCAGATATGGTCAAGACAAGGAGGTGAATTGGCTTCAACTGGCTGGCACTAGGGAGGACTTTATGAGAAGCTACATATTTCTATTAAATTTATTTTACATCTGTACCACAGTTTCCCCTCTCTCTTCTCCTCTCATCACTTCACCCCCATTTCCCCTCAGCCCCTACCCAATCCACTCCTTTCTCCTCTATTTTTGTTCAGAAATAAGCAGGCCTCCCATAGGTATCAACAAAACAGGGCATTTCAAGTTTGGGTAGGATTAAACACCCCCCCCTTGTATTAAGGCTGGACAAGGCAATCCAGAATGAAGAAGAGGTTCCCAAAAGCCAGCCATTATGCTAGGGACAGCCCTTGCTCACACTGTTAGGAATCCCACAAGTAGGCCAAGCACTACACAACTGTCACATATATGTAGAGGGCCTAGGTTAGTCGTGTGCAGGCTCCTTGTTTGATGGTTCAGACTCTGTGAAATCCTATGAAGCCAAGATAATTGTTTCTGTGGGTTTTCTTGCGGTGTCCTTGAATCCCCTGGCTCCTAAAATCCTTCCTCCTTTTCTTCAGCAAGATTCCCTGAGCTCAGCCTAATTTTCCCTAGGCACATGTGGCAGTCTCCTACAATTCTAGGAGGCAAAGGCAGGGAATCACCAGCACTAGCACAATGAGTAGGAGATCCTCCAACTCAATAAACAAAATGGAGAGCTATTGAAGAATACACAAGTCAGTTTTATATCTCCACAAGCATGGGCACAAATGTACACACACATCTGCACACACATATTAACACATAAGTAAGCCTTTATATACACATATCCATGCACACTACATATGCAGGCACAAAAAAATAAAATAAAAAATAAGTATAATCTTAAAAGGAGTTTAATTTGAAAACCATGGCCCTTCCAACTCAGTCTCTGGGCTTAGATTACTAGCTTTGGCAATGAGAACAATATGCAGCGATGCTGTGAAACTGAGCATTACAGCAGTATAGGATTGAAGGATAGGAGCAAGCAGTTGAAGGCAATGGGAGCAAGTGAGCAATCATCAGATCATCTGTCCTTGGTGAAGGCAAGAAAAAGGGGAAATGGGTAGGTTAGACATCTCAGGAAAGAACAGCCAACATAGGACATGGTGTGAAGAAGTGAAGTTGTCCACAAGGCAGGGTCAGGACAGAGTGATTGGGTTGAAGTCATGGCAACAAACAAGGTATTAGATGCTGAACGACAAACAAGCTTAACATTGGAGAGAACGGAGCTCATGAGTTCTTCTTTGAACATAATTAACTGATGTGCCTATGAAATACCCAGACTAGTCTATTAAACTGAAATGGGGCGGGAGTGAGTGTTACCCTCCACTCTAATATAAAGTTTCCTAGTCGATGGAAAGTCTACATCTCAGAACAACACCAAGGACATGGAGCTAACAAAGAGCTGAGAAACTGCCAGAAAATATTTCATTTGTTTGTTTTTAGTGTGTGCCCATAACAAGCATGTACAGGACAAAAGCAATGTGCAGGTATTTGCTCTTTTCTTCCACCATGTGGTTCCTAAGGATTAAACCCAGGTCACCAGACTTGGTAAAAATCACCTTTATATGCTGAACCATCTGGAAGGTCCTTCCTTGTCTTTGATAAAGTCCTGATTTGTATGGGGGCAAAAGGAGGGAAGAGAAACATCTAGAAAGTCTGGCCCATTCACAGACTATATGTATAAGTTATGAGAAGACAGAGCTACCCAAGGAATCTGATTTCAGTTATAAAATAGGATGATGATAATGCTGATGATATGGGGTGATGTGCAAAGAATGATGGTGATGGTAGTGATATGGAATAATGGTAGTGATGATGGTGATAATAAGGATGGTGGTGATGGTAATGATGGTGATGATAGTGATATGGAATAATGGTAGTGATGATGTGATAATAAGGATGGTGATGATGGTAATGATGGTGATGATAGTGATATGGAATAATGGTAGTGATGATGGTGATAATAAGGATGGTGGTGATGGTAATGATGGTGATGATAGTGATATGGAATAATGGTAGTGATGATGGTGATAATAAGGATGGTGGTGATGGTAATGATGGTGATGATAGTGATATGGAATAATGGTAGTGATGATGGCGATAATAAGGATGGTGTGATGGTAATGATGGTGATGATAGTGATATGGAAAAATGGTAGTGATGATGGCGATAATAAGGATGGTGTGATGGTAATGATGGAGATGATAGTGGTGATGGTGAGAATGATGGCATGATTTATGGTAATAAGGATGATAGTGATGATAACGGTGATGTGTATGATGATGGGAATTATGATGGTGGTGATAATGGTGATGACAGAGATGATGATGAGAATGATTTGTGCATATTTGGGATGGGAAAGGCTTGTTAAATAAAAGCTTATATGACCTTGAATCTTTCAAATATTTACATTCCAAGGCCAAATACAGTGTGAACCCCATATAAATAACTTAAATTTGACAAGAAACTACAGCTACAGTTGGGGAGGGTCAGGAAGCAAGAGTGGTAGATAATAAACTAATCAAGCAGATGAATCATTTTAAATGCCTAGGAAGCCTCATTAGCCCAAGAGGGAAAGAAACCTGAAACTAAGAGATTAAAATTTATTACAATAAAGCAGCACATTAAAGAAGATTTATAACAGTGTCCCAAAGCTGATTATGAAATTTGGCAGAGTAACTTGGCTACAGAAATTGGAAGCTAAAGAAACAACATGGTAGTCACTGTTATGCAGAAATTGCCCTTTGTTCTTGAGGCTTAGAAAAGAAAATTTCCACTCTGAAAAATGTACACACAGACATTATCCTTAGTGTAATGATCAGAATTTACCTTTGAAGGAAAAATAAATCTTAAAATAGGGTCTAGGAGGATGTTCAGTGGATAAAATGGCTGTTGTGAAAGCATGAGAAACTGAGTTCAAATCCTAGTACTCATATAAAGTCAGGTACATCAGGTACTGTAATCACTAGTGCTAGCTGTGGGCAGGTGGAAAGAAGGGAATCTGAAGCTTATTAGCTTGTCAGTCTGGCTGTACTGACGATCTCCGGGTGCACTGAGAGATCCCACCTCAAAAGATAATGTGGGAAGTAATTGCAGATGACACCTGAAGTTGACCTCTGGTCTGCACACAGTCATGCACACGCACAAAATATGGATACTATACACGAGTTCTCATGTGCACATGCACACTAAGAAACAAAAATATGTCAACAGAATTAAGAAAGCCTCAAACTTCAATTAAATAATCAGTAAGATAGAAATCAGCAGAAATTGTTAGAGAACAAGGAATACTGGGAAGGAGAGGAGTGGAGCATTTCCTAGAATGTCCTAGGAATGAAAGCTCCTTAAGGAATCTGTATCTTCCATTGGCCCTTCTGCAAGGCTAATCAACAGATTCTAACTCTGATGATTGTGGAGAAAAATGTTGGAAGTCCAGAGATGAATTTTGTTGTGGCATGTTTAGCCCCAGTAATAGCATTTAATTGATCTTCTTGGTATCTGACCTGACAACTGTGTGACTGGGGGATAAATCACCTGGGATGTTCAAATGGAACACTAGTCTCCCAGCAAAGAGCCAAGAATACTTTTAGTATTGGAGGTCTATCAGGTGTTTCAGCTTTGGTTTAACCCTCCTACCTAATGTTTCTATCACTGCATTTGAAAGGAGTCTTGATTTAGGCTTTTATTATTCTATTACTATAAAACCTTCATGAAACTGCCTCCACACTAGAACAAGGAACTTAAAGTGACCTAAATATACACTCTCCAGCCATCATCACTTATATTTGGCACTAGAATTAATTCACTTACCCCCTTTGAAATGAGACATATGGGGTTTTTTAATCCATTGATACAAGATGTTGAGCTCAAATCTAAACACGGAAGCAAAGCAAACATGAATAGCCAAAGAGAAGAAAAAAACAAAATAAAGACCTTGTAATACAAGTTTATCCAAATCAAAAAAGTTATGCCAATGGAATTCTCTCTTCCCAATGTAAGTCCCACTGGCATTCATTCTTTGAGTGCTTGGATCATTTAGAAGTCTTGATTTTCCAGCAATGGAAAACAGAATGGTTTGTGGGGAAATCATAAATGCCTTACAGTCTAAACCAAGAAACCTAAGACTAACAGTATATTTAAATTCTACATCAAACCATGGTGCAGTGACCTCCAAACAAAACCTGCTATTACCTTTGTCTCCAGGCTAAGCTCTGCTTTCCTCTTTATGCAATTTCTTTTTCATATGCCCTCCACCCTTCTCAAAGTAGTTGCCACAGGTTCAGACCTTAATTCCCAGCCTCGCACAGTGGTCAAAGGCCCCAGGGCCTTGGGTTTGATGCTCACAGGCTAGACTTTGGTCATCTGTCTATTGAAAGACAATTCCCACGATCCAGAGGACAGGGTGTGATAATTGGCATAAGCCAATCTGAGCCCAGTGGACATGAAATTGCTTGAGTTAAGAATGGTGAGAAGTGGTCCCCAACTAAAATGTGGAGGTGTTGACCCCCCCAAGCAGAAAATGTATCTGTTTGTTTTGATTTTCACGTTTCCTGTGGGTGGGACATTGTTTTCAGAAAGAGAGAAAATAATAAATTGGCTGTATAGGGAAGTAGGGAGGATCTGAAAGGTATTTGGGGAAATATAGTAGAAAATGTAATGTATTAACAAATTTTAAAAGAAAATATGCCTTCCCTAAAGTAACACCTGAATTCTAAAAGCACTACCTTTTATATTACTTAAGCTTCTTGTTATTAACATTTTCATTAATTTTACTTGGCATTGATCAATGAAAATGATAAATACACAATGGAGAAAAGTCACTGGATAATTTCTATCCATTCTCTGTCCAATTAAAGTAATTATGCTTTTTTGCAGATGAACTGTTATTAAGAAGACAGTAGCATTAGCCATATTTAGGACTGTAAAAATGTTCTGTCCATGTAGCCTCTGGACTTCTGTGAGGTCTAGTATATCAAGAGCTCTCTGTGAGTTGCTCTGGTCACTTCCTTAGCCTCTTACACTGCCTGCATTTACAACACTTGTACATCAGGAAGCAAGGTCTACAAATGTCCATCACAATCTACTAAAGTACAGTGGAAATGATATTGTTTAGAATATCAAGTCACTCAACACAGCCCAGAAGAAATGGGTATGAGCACTGCAAAGGTTCTTTGGTGCACTTAGTAAAGCAAGGCACATTCTGTTATGAAAGACAATAGATTGTGAGTCTCAGACAGAAGAAAGGTGTGTGCAGTGCACCCGCCAAGTCATCTCTACACACCAACATATGCTGTCTTTCTGTGCAATCTGTAAGAAAAAATTGCATGTTGTTTCTACACTGTATTTTCACAGTGTCTAATTGCAAATTTGAATCCAGATGTAAGTAAGGCTAACTTTCAGTGCAGAGGGATGAAAGACACTCATCATCTTCACAGAGGGAAAAGGCACTAAGTCATCTCTCAAGCTGTGTCAGTTTTCTTCAGAGAGTGCAGAGAGATTCTACACACAGGGCCTGATCCCTAACCAGGAAGATAAACACCAGGAAGGGGCATGTGTTCTTAGTTTGATCCCATGTTCCCACCCTTCTTCCTGTATTGCCCCTTGCCTTGTGGAAGAAAATCTCTAGACAAAATAACTAAGAGAGAGAACATAGGTAGAAACTCCCGTTCCTTCAGACTCCTGGGTCTGATGTATTAGAAGCTGGTTTAAAACATAAGAGAATGTTAACAGAAATCTAAATCAAAATAAAGGCCAACCAAAGCCAGAAGGAGTGGAACATGTCTGTAATCCTAGCACTCTAGATATGAAGGTCACTCAGCTACATAGAGAGTTCCAGAGGTCAAGGAAAGCCTGTGCTTAAGATTACCCTGTCTAAAAGGAAGTATAAAATGTAATATAAAGGAAAAAACTAAACAAAACCCCAGCATCAATGACAGCAACAAAACACTCTTAGTTATACTGATTCTGTGATCAAACGCAAAATGAATTCCAATTTTTAAATCACCAGTAAAATTCTTACAAGAGAAATTAAGCAAAGCATTAAATACAGATGAAAAACAGATGCTGCCCCTGTAGTATTGACATTAGGTCTTTCTAGTTTTCTGTAAGCAAGGTGTTATTTAGGACGTGGCTTATTTAACTTTCTATTTATGTGAAGAGATACCAGGAACATGACAACTTTTAAAAGAGAAACATTTAATTGAGGTGGTGGCTTACAGTTTCAGAGATTCAGTCCATTATCATCATGGAGGGGGAGCATGGTGACGAGCAGGCAGACATGGTGCTGGAGGAGCTGCTACATGTTGATATGCAGGCAATAGGAAGTACACTGTCTTTCTGGGATAGCTTGACCACATACAAGACCTCAAAGCCAACCTCCACAGAGTCACATTTGCTACAACAAGAACATACCATCTCCAACAAAGCCATACCCCCTAACAGTGCCACTCCCTTTGGGGTACATTTTCTTTTAAACCAGCAGCGACCCCCCAGCCATACACCTGGCTCTCCCATACAAAAACACAGGGAGTACCCAACCACAACCATTCACTTATTGGCTGAAGGTTCTTTGATGCCTGCTGCTTGTCAGACACTCACTGTCTACCAGTCTCCAGATATTGTTTGCTTCAGTCTCTGCTTTATTCTAGTTGAGTGACAGTGAACTGGGGATCAAAGAGATTAAATAGTCTTTGTTCAGAAACATTGGCAGATGTTGCCTTGTACAGTTTTTCCCTTTTGCACCTTATTTGTATCAAACCTATGCCATTTGTTTCATCTCAATATCTCAATGGAAAGAAGGAAGGAAGAACCCCCAAAACACAGGTAGGTACAAGGACCTGTTCTCTCAGTAAAATGAGGTGAGGCAGCCTGGTCACAAAGATGACATTCACTTAATCATGTTTGTGAAAAAGTCATTAGACAACTTACAAGATACTTTATGGCCATCTTCCTCACGCTATGATTCATAGAATCTTGAGGTCACTGCTTCAGCTAGGCTGGTGGCCTGTGAACTCAGGGGGTAACTCCCTTTGCCTTGCAATAATGTAGTTACCAGAGCCTCTGTGTCACCAAGCTTTTGATGTGGGTTTGGGGATCTGAACATAGGTCCTCATGCTTATACAACAATCACCTTATTGACTGGTGATTCTCCCCAGCCTTAGGGACTCATTTTTAACATTTCTAACAAAGAAAATATTTTAGGTCACTATGTGACTTCAGCAACCAAGTCCTCAAAAGCTCCATGCTTTCTCTTCCATGGTTCTCACTTCTTGAGTTAGTTGCTCTCTGCAGTGCCGGACTCGCTATAAAAATCCCATGTGACAGTAACCCAAGGGTTCCTAACAGCAGGCATGCTACAAACAAAGCAGGATGGGAGTTTGTCATCCTCAGGCAGTCTCTACTCTTGATTGTGACCTCATAGGACCTTGGGAGCTGCTGAAGCAATTTCTCCACATGCCACAACTACGTCATCCCTCAAGCTGGGAAACACATGCTTACCTAAAGGTCTAGATCTGAGTATGATAAAAGACACCTTCATGTTCAGATATATGAAAGGGACAGCATTGTGAAGTAAAGTCATATGCTTCTAGAGGCTTAGAAGAATAATGGTATTCTTACAGTACCATGTCCAAAACCAATGTATATGGAAAGGAACAGTCTGGGATACTCACTAAGAAAAAGGTAAGGAGACCCTTGCAAAGGTTATTCAATAAAATCCTTTTTCATGGTGCAGACTGGTTAAAAGTATTCCAAATGTATAATGAAGAATGTCAGGAAAGTATTTATATAAGTTCTAAAGAAAAATGGTTTGTAAAGTTACATTAAACAATAATAAAAAGCACTGTACAAAGGTGTATTGCTCTGTCATCTTGAAGATGGTAAGCATAGAAGTTAAGAGGTGGTTCTTTCTATGAAGGAGATTGAAGGCTTGTTGTAGGCCTGAGAACCACAGATAGACCATATCCAATGGAGACTCACATGAAATCAAGAACAGATCAAAATGATAAGATGTTGTAGACTAGAGAGATTGCCCAGTTACTGAGAGCTCTTGCTGCTCTTCCTGGGAACCCAAGTTCAGTTCTTAGCAACCACATGGTGGCTAACAACTATCCATAACACTAGTCATAGGGAATAAAATGCCCACTTCCGACTGCTGTAGGAATCAGGCATGCACATGGTACACATACATATCTGCAAACATAACATTCATAAACATGGAATAAATAGATAGATAGATGATAGATAGATAGAGATAGATAGATAGACAGACAGACAGACAGACAGACAGATA
>LOEQ01004012.1:35543-50344 GCA_001685075.1 Bramus lutescens
AGATAGATAGATAGATAGATAGATAGATAGATAGATAGATAGATACTAGATAAAGAAGACAAAATGGCATGAGACCACCTATGATAGGATATGAGCAAAATATATACATAGAAGTCCATGGACATTCAATCAAGTCCATGTGGCAGAGATAGTTGATGGTACCTGGATACTCTCTCTGTTTCCTACTACGCTTCAACACCCCCATGGTTGAGTCCTGGTGATAGTCAAGAGTAAGGGGAGAGGGTGAGGATATATCTCCACAATGGCATGGGGCCTCCATCCAGGATAACCATGTGATTGGCATAGCTTCTCTCCATCCTTCTTGCAACTGACTTGGTTCATGCAATCCAATGAACCTTGGCTGATAAGTCACTGAGACTGTATTCTTATTGATTCTGGGCTGTGGGGGGGTAGGGAGAGAGAGACAGAGAGACAGAGAGAGAGGGAGAGGGAGACAGACAGACAGAGAGAGAGAGAGAGAGAGAGAGAGAGAGAGAGAGCAGAAACTCTGAGTGTTGTAAGGAGGCCACTTGTTGGTTCCCAGCTGCCCAGCCCCAAAATAAGCACACAGAAACTGTATTAATTAAATCACTGTTTGGCCCATTAACTCTATCTCCTTGTTGGCTAACTCTTACATATTAATTTAACCAATTTCTATTCATCTGTGTATCATCACAAGGCTGTGACTTACCAGGAAAAGTTCCAGCATCTGTCTCTGGCAGGGCTACATGGCTTCTCCTTGACTCCAACCTTCTTCTTTCTTCCAGCATTCAGCTTAATTTTCTCCACCTAGCTCTCTTCCCCTATAGCTCTTCTATAGGCCCAAACAGTTCCTTTATTTATCAATGATAATCACAGCATACAGAAGGAAATCCCACATCACCTCCCCTTCTCTGGTTTAAATGAAAAAGAAGGTTTTAACTTTAACATAGTAAAATTACATATAACAAAACAGGTATCAAGCAAGAACTATGGTTACTATATTTATATTTATCTTTTGTCATAACTAAGGAAAACTATATCTATTCTTCAACTCCATCAAATACTCCAGAAGCATATAATATTACCTAAGTAATCATAAAGTACATTGTAAGCAATTTTCAAAATTCTAGAATTGACAGAGACATCTCACTACCTGGACAGTCATCCAAAGTTCTTCTGTACCATTGGGGAATCCATCTTCAGCCTTCAGACCCATAGTATCCAGCAGACTTTCCCACAAAGCTGGAAATTTCAGTCACTTTCTTCTGTGTCCTGCAGAATGTATCTAGCAGACTCTTTCATGTAGCAGGAACCCTGAAGGATCATCTCACCTTTAGGCAAGTTCAGCAGTCATTTCTCTGTGGATCCTGTATGTCCAGTTCATCAATCAGTCCAGGAAAGAGCAGTTTGTTACCCAAATGACTAACAAACTCCATAAGGAGCCTCTTCAATGCCCATCATCCTCTTGGAGTCCGAATCCATATTGGGCACCAGATGAAGAAGGACACTTAAAAGAAATCCCACACCAGTTCAGAACTGAATATAATAGAGGGTTATTTATTTAGGGGTAGACTCACAGATCACAATGCTCTACTTGAACAGGGAACAGCATCCAAAATGCTGCAGCCAGAAGAGAGAGCAGACACATGCTTTACATCAGCATATATAGTATATGAGGCCCCACCCGAGTGGGTGGGTAACTTAAAGGCTACTGGCTGCAGGAATTCCTATAGCATCTGAGATCTACTGCTTGTTTAAAGATAAGGGAAAACTAGAGAGATGGATCCATGGTTAAAAGAGTGCTTGCTGCTCTTACCTAAGACATGAGTTTGGTTCCCAGCATACAACACTGAGGGAATCAAAGCCACCTACAACTCTGGTTCCAGTGCATCTGATACCTTCTGGTCTCTGTGGGCACATTAACAGATGTAGTGTATGTGTGTAAGCACATGCACATGTAGGCATATGTGAACACACTCACATATAAATGAAAACAAATCTTAAAGGTAAGAGCTAATTTAGAAGATTGAAAGTAACCATTTTTATATAACAGGATCTGTGGGAGTGTATTTAATGTAAGGATGGAACAAACAAACAGCAATGTCTAGAGGAATCAGGAATGCCTGATGAAGGAGAGAGATACTGTTAATATGCAAAGTGAGGGTCACTCTCAGGAAGAAATAGGTGAGATTCCCAAAGATAGGAGCACAGAGAGCCAAGACACATTTGACAGGAGGTGGATCCAGGTAGGTGAGTGATAAAGTGTGAGAAAAGTATACAGATGCTACCACATGGAGGGAAAGATTCTATAGACAAGACAAGGGAAATCATATTCTCCACATTCCACATGATTATCTTTGATTTGACTTCATTCACACGACAATGACTTGAAAATTTTCAAAACTTATGGTGTTTCTGTTGCTTGCAAAAGTGATTCTGCAGAGCAGGAACACACAACAATATGAATGCTTGGATGTTTAAGAACTCCAAGAGAAGTACAGCAGCTGGGATGTGTGCAAAAGAATAATCTGTTATGTATGGAAATGAGCACCATCCGTTTGCCTTGATGGGGGAGTTCTTTGGAAGCTTCATTGCAGCACCATGAAAAATTGGAGCAGAGAAACTTTTCCAGCCAAAAGGGAGGAACGTGATGGATTCTTTTAATTTTCTTGAAGCTCAAATGTTCCCTCGCATATGCCAGTGTCACAAGAGGGAAACAAAAGCGGATGGGTATTGGCCTCATGCTCTTTTGAAAAACCTAAATGAAACCACTTATTGTGCTAGATAAGTAATCCAATCATTTATTAATGACTGTATTATATATGTATGTGTGATTTCAGGCCTGATATAAATAATAGAGTCTTCACTGAGGCATGAGAATGTGTACTCATAAGAGGGAATTTTTCTGTCGAGGAAGACACACTAAGGTTGACAAGGGTGTTCTGTATTCACCAAGACTGCCATGGTGACCTGGTCTCTATAGTATTGACTTATGCAATGAACAGCTGAGAAGCTAAAATGTACAGACAGAGTAAATGACTTGCCCTGAGGCATCCAGCTGAGCAGATTGCCTTTTATTATAAATCCATGTCCAAGTTTATTTCTTATACATCAAGATAATTTCTGAGACAGTTAATCTTCATTGTCAACTTGATGGGATTTAGAATATTCCATCTTAACCCTTTGAGGGACTGTTCAGAGATATTTAACTCAACCGGAAAGACCCACCTCAAATATAGGCAGCATCATCCTATGGACCAGGTCCTAGACCAAACAAAAAAGTGAACTAAAAACCAGAAAGCATCTCTTTCTGCCTCCTGGCTGGGGGTACAGTGGGAACATCTGCCTCATGATCCAGCAACAACCCCTTCCCTGACATAATAGAATGCACCCCAAACTATGAGGCAAAGTAAACCCTCCCACGCTTCAGTTTCTTGGATCTGTGATTTAGTCACAACAAGAAGAAAAGTAACCAATGAAATAAGTTACTAAAAAGCCACCCTATGTGTAGGCAAGATGACCCAGTAAGTAAAGAGCTTGTGTCCAAGTCAGATGACCTGAATTCAATCCTCAGAACACACATGGTGAAAAATGAACCAAATGTATAAGTTGTTCTCTGACTTCCACATGTATGCCATAGTAAATACAGGCAAAGGTCCACATTCATATTCTCTGTGTGCATAAAACAAATTAAAAGTCCATCCCACTCCTGGCCTTGATTCATGGCCTCCAATAGCTATTTATTGTCTATGAGAGAAAGACCCAACATTCTTCAGAGAGCACATACATGTTAAAGGGCCTTCATGTACCATTCTGATCTCAGTCTTTATCTTCAACTTCTTCATCATACCCTTATCCTCACCATATTTTCAGGGCTCCATCCTCAAAGGATACATGTGTAGTGACGTGTGAAACAGAGAACACCTCCTACCCAAAATCCAGAACTATAAAGCACTCCAAATTCTGGAGCGTTGTGAAGTGTTATGTTGCCATCATAAATGAGAAGCCCTGTACCTGACCTTGACTGGTGGCCGCTATGAAAATGCAAGTGCACTAACAACTTTCTGCTAATCTTTCTTTAGACTGTGTGCATAAGGAGTATGCAAAACAAACAGAGCTAACTTACATCTGAAAATTATCTGCCAAGGAGTGCCCTCCCCTCTCACATAAATGTTGAAGATGATAGCCATGTCTTTCCTGGCTCTGTAGTCTGGATCCAAGCTCAACTGAACAATGGACTATATGTTTAATTAATGTATATTTAAATGCACTATAATTATGAATATGTTTATACAGACACTTACAGCCATCTATCTCAACAAAACTTTGAGATTTGAAAAGCCTGGGTTCGCATCCCTATGTCCTTATCCCAACTCAGGTAGCTTGCTGTTTTCTATCCTCACCACTATTGGCTGGGCCATTGCTCACTGTGTGTACAATATTCTGGTTCTGGTTACAACACTATCATGCATCCTCTACTCATCATGCCAATAGCAACCCTCCTCCTCACTTGAGACCATTAACAATATGTTTTCTCTTGGCTAAAATTCCCTGGAGGCAAAGTCAGTTTCCCTGTTTGGCACCTATACTCTATCATTCTTTCCCAAAAAGAACCATGTAATGGTATGAACCTCCTACCCAAATCATTTATCATTTGCCAAATCATACAAATAGACTGTCTTACCAATGCCTCTGATATTTTTAAAATTGTTTTCATGTTCACTTTATATTTAAGATTCAAATCCAGGTACTCCAAATCTAGGACTAGAATTCTTGACTTAGGTATAGAATTTTGAAAAAGTTACTAAACTCTCTAGCCTTATTTTCCTAGTTATAAAATGAATATGGGCTAAGGATTAAATGAGATGATTATGGCACAAAAATGGCCCAGAATAAAGTAGTTAAATATCCCTGTTCCAATCAAGTACAGCTAGAAGGACAGGTTGAGTATTTCATTAAGTCCTCAAGGGTAAATGTTAGAGGCAATAATTTGTCTAACCCTTTTTCCTGAAATGAATATTAGATAAACATAACACCATTTAAATGATGAATTACATGGCTTAAGAATTTAATCAGCACTTATTAAAGAAAACACTATTTTTTCTAGGTCTTTTGTTGGTATTCAGGAAAGGCGAGGTTATCTCTAATGTTACATGCATCTTTCTGGTGTTTTAGGACATCAGAATTAATGTACATTTTCTTAAGACATCAACAAGGTTTTTGGAGCAAATTGGAGATTAAATTGGGAATTCAATGGGTAAATATTATCATGTATGTTGTTCAGAATACAAATTCTAACATACACACATATACAAGCACATGCACACACACATCAAAGTTGAAATATCTTCTTACTCAAGAGAAAGTCCAAAATATAATGTAATAATTGTAATAATATTGCCATAAACATTATAACCCTATGAGCCAGTCAACTCAAGCTAAAGATTTTTTTTGTCTCATCCATGGAACCTCAAGTACAGCTTAGATTTATGGCCATGGTTCAAATATAGCTAGAAAGTTTAGCAAGAGCACATTAAGATAATGATTAAGCCTATGAACATACTATAAGAAGAATATGCTAGAACATGGAAAGGTTATTCTTTAAATTTAATGAGTCTCTATCTCTGGTCACCTCCCCCACAGAAGAACGTGGTGCTATAGTAAGAATGTGAATTTTCCACAATTTCTTTTGTATCCATAGTTGGATTCAATTTGGTATGGCTGGGGTGTGCATGTGTTCACTTTTATTGGGGGTGGGTTAAAATTATTATAATTAGAAAGTCGAGGAATGTGTCCCAAATCAAACATATAGAGAAAATATTCTTAAAAAAGAAAACATAGCCAAATATCTGGAAATTCTTGGAGCATTTTGAATAGTATCATGGAACTACAATTGAAAAGGCAAAGTAGAAATTCCTGAGACAGCCATGGTCAAGAATTCCCAAAGTTAGTAACTGATCAGAGAAACAAAATCAACAAACACCTAGTGACATCAACATTACAAAGTGATCACCAAGACTCAGTCAATAGAAATTCTTATATTGCATCAGAGTCAGCAGTTCCTCCTCCCCTCCCTGTGAAATAGCTCCAGAAGTCAAATCTGTAGTTCATGCAGTTGCTACCCACTTATCAACCATTTATCTTCATCTTTACCTGCCTGGTTTGGATGTTTGTTTTATTCACACTGATTTTGCTCAATTACAATTTCTGAAAATGAAGAAGACACAAAGTGCCACAACAGACATAGGAGCTAGTAGGTACACAGGGAGGTCTCAGAAGCATCACTGCAATGAGCACCATCAAAAATCAGATAAAGCGATGCTTTTCTGTATGAGTGGGTTAACAATATGGATGAACAGGGAGACTGGACCAAGTCAAGGAGCCAGGTGGATGGTAACACCGGAAGAGGCAAAAGTAGGTTTCGGTTTCTCAAAAGTTTTAAGAGACTTTTTTTTTTCAGTGAAGAGAACACATTGGTGATTTGAACATCAGTTTGATCAAATTCTACAAGTTGTCAGGCATCAAAGGGATTACTCATGACAACCAAACACAAGAAACTCAAGTCCATAATCTCCAATCACTTGACTAGTGCCCAAAGTTCCATCACTACAATGGCTAGTTCCTTTCTAGGATCCCTTCCTTCTCAGGGAATACGTCTAAGATACCAAAGAGTTACCATGCTTCAGTCTGAAAGCCATATCTCAAAGTGGAGAGCCTGATGACCTAAGTGGTGGCGAATTTACATGCCAAGGATGGCATTTCAGTGTGGCCCAGAAATCATGAATATCATCCTTATTCTAGGGCAAGGAAATGCTAGAGAGATGGTTCAATAGAAACAAGAAATCACAGATGTTTCTCCTTAACACAGAGATTTTCTTTACTTTCACCCATTCTAAAGCATTAGAGAAACTTGTTTTCAAAAGATCTAGATTTTTCTGCTGTTCTAAACTCATTAGTATCTGGTTTTATCACCATTCACTTTTGCTCATGAAACTGGAGAGGATGTAAATGGACTTGCGGATATGTAAATACCTAATTATTGGGAAATACAACAACAATAACTCTGGACCAAAGAATCTGCTGGACTCACTAGGGCCGGAATAACAAATCCGGTGTCATTTCCTTCTCTGAGAACTAGGACCCACACCTTCTTCATGCATTCTGAAGTCTGTGTAAGGAATTAGTTGGCAAATATGTTTGGGCCCTCAAACAAGATCAACATTAGTCTCTCATCTGTGAAGTCACAGATGAATGGGCTCTATTTCTACTGATTTGTACTTAAATAAGGGTCCTTAGGGTCAATAACAAACCTCTTCCTAGGTTATCGGAAGCCACCTCTGCTGTTGACAATGCCATAAGTAGAAAAGAGACACCATACACTCTGAAAAAGAGGTAATTGTCCCAGATCCCTCAATAGTAAAGGTATAGATGGAAATACCAGGGCAGTTTATATCAGAGCAAACGGGATGGAATCTGTGTGAATATCTTCATTAAAACAATAATAGAAACTTATAGGCTACTTCAAAAGCATCAACACACTCCATATCAACCATTTGGCCTTTTAGCATAATTGTTCCCTTCTTCCTTACATCTTTTAACACTGATACATAGTCGATTGTGGTTTGTCTCATTCTATAAAATTTGTTTTAGTAAGTTTCTCTGTTGCTATGATAAAACCTTAACCAAACTCAGCGTGGGGAGGTAAGAGCTTATTCCATCTGAAAATTCTTAGGTCACACTCCATCAATGAGGCAAGTCAGGACAGGAACTCAAAATAGGAACCTGGAGCCAGGAAATGAAGAAGCAGCCATGGAGGAACAGTTTTTACTGCCTTTCTTTCCAATACTTGCTTATCCTGCTTTTTCATACAACCCAGACCTACCTATTCAAGAGGTAAAACCATCCACAGTGGACTGGCCCCTCAATTATCAACCAACCATTAACAAACACATGCCCCACTGTCTTGCTTACAAATCAATCTGATGGAGGTATTTTCTCAACTGAGGTTCCCCCTTACCAAATGATCCTAGCTTGTGTTAGGTTGACAAAAAAAATTAACCATTACATAGTTGTTCTATTTATGTCTTAAGACAGACAGGTCAGCACAATGAGCTTTTCCTTGCCTTCCTGGTCTCCTATAAACCATGCCAGAGTCAGCCTTCACTGATGATAATTTCACCCAGTGTGTATACTCCTTATTAACCTGAAAATAAGCAGACTTCAGCTTCCCATGCCTAGACTCAGAAATGGCCACATGTGGCTAGCACATAAATATTGAATGGCAATACAAACCACTCTCTCTGCCTCCCTTTTGTTTTCTCATGAGAACAAGAGAAGTCTTTGTTCTCCAAGGGCTTCTCAAGCCCAGTCATTCTGTGATTATGCATCATTTCTGCTTCCTCCATCTTAGGCAAAAAACAACAGAGCATAGAACAAGTAAATGTGGTATACTGGCCATGAATTACTAAAAGATGTGATTCCCATATTTCCATGTCAATCAAGGCAGATATAAAAACACCCATAACAGAACAGAAACTGAAGTCCCTCCACAGACTTAAAACATTGCTGACTTTCCCAAACCCAGGTGTGATAACCAAGATATTCAGTGTGAGGTTCTTAAATGCTGCTGTTACAACTGTTGATAACCTTGCATATCACCATTTTATTTGTTCTAAGAGCCACTGTTTTCCTGAGGGAATATATACCCCAAATCATTCCAATCGGAGAGGTAGCTTCAAGATACAGAAATCAGACTTTCAAACTGAGCTGCATCTCCTGGTTGCTCAATGCAGTCAGTACCAGTCCCAGAAGCATCCCACTACCAGTTCTCCACATCCCACACCCTTTGGACACATCACTGGCAGTGTTAGCAGTCATCTCTTATCGTCTTACCTTCCATCTACAAGTAAAGCAGATATCACCCGCTTCTTGGGACACAGAGAGAAATGCCTAGAAACATGAGCACTTCCCTGCAGGGGCAGGGGGAACAGTCTTCGAATCAGTGGAAGGCTTTGTAAATATGGTTTGGCCTTCAAAGAGCCAGACAACCAAAGGTCCTCAAACATCTCTTTTTGAGCTCTCTGCTTTCAGCGTACACAAGAAGCCAGAACCTCCTTGTTTTTGTCTTCTATTGTGAATATATGCAAAACAGTAAAATGGTAATTGCAAGAGCTATACACCCTTATTGATCTCATTTAGTTTAAATGCAGAGAGCAGTGATTCTTGTCATTCATTATCCAGAGATAAAACTCTTCCATGTATTTTTGAAAGAAGGAAATGAAACAGCAGAATTAGGAGGCATGAGTCCATTTAATTATTGTTTACAAGTCTCAGTGGAACAGCATGCCAATTCTGCTTTGCTACCCAAGCTACATGCTAGACAGAGCCACAGCCTCATTCTTGCCAATGAGTCTGGGTAGTCCTGCCAGAGTTGAAGCAAGTCAATCCATCAAGTGAGAACAAAGTTAGTAGGAGAGAAAAAGCACTCAAGTACACAAATGGGAAAGGACAGCCAGTCCTTGGGCTGTCCAAACTAATTGTGTGGATTCTAGAACACTCCTGAGTGAAGGCTCAAATCTTTGGAATGCTTAGGCCCTCACTTGAGACAATATACTCTCAGAATGGGTCTTGTGACCATTAGAATCTATGGATAGTGATTTTTCAATTGGGAACACAAATGCTATGATGCAACCATAATGGAGACTAAGAGAAGCTATTGGGACCAACAAGAAATCCTTCAAAGTTTCCTCCAAATTTTTTTCATGTCTGTTTTCCTATAGATACCCATACTAACTTAATTACATGTTTTTTTTTTAGACCAGCAAGCTTTAAAAAGTGTCTTCTTAGAATATGTGCTACACATTCTAGTTGAGGTCAGTCCTCCTGAAGGTGTCTAAGAGAGCTGTGGGTTTAGCAACAGTAAAATCACACAAGGATCACAACAGCATGCAAAATGATGGAGCTGGAGATGCTGGTAAGATTGAAAGATATTAATATACTCCTCTCCAAGGACGGTATATAAGCAGCAAGTGGACCTATTAAAATGTGCTGAATAATATTTATTTTAGGGTATAATGAACTGAACAATTGGCAATTAAAATAGGTATATGCCTTGTCAATTTAAATTTAATATGTGTGCAAGCCTGGGTACAAGTCAGGGTACAAGTTACAGGAGTCAGCTCTATCCTTTTGTGTGGTATTCTTGGGGTCAAAGTCAGGTCATTCTTAACATAGGCACATTTAAAATGCCATTGTTCATACTTGAGTTTTTCAACATAATACTATGAAATACATATAGACAGTAAAATGGTTATAAGAATGAAGTACATTAACATCTGTCTCATCTTTTCGACTTATTTTTTGACAAGGGAAGCTAAAATAAGCTTAATTTTAAAGGTCTCTAATCTAATACAATTTTATTCAGTATAATCCTCTTGCTGTAGATGGAAAATTACAAGGCTGGAGATCCCAAGATGAAATCAAGAAGAATGTAGTAGCTGACAGTCTCTTTTTATTACATACAAATGAAACAAATTCACTGGAAGTGGGCAGTGAGAGAGACAGGGAAGCTTTGGAAATGAGTGGAGTAAGTAGCTTACAGGCAAAACGAACTGCTCCAAAGTCCTATGTTTTCCAGGTGATAAGATGATTTCTCATGAGTGCAGGTTAGCAATCTAGATATATATAATTATATTCACCTATGCTGAAATTAAACAGTGAAGAAAAGGAATAGAAGGGTTGTATTTCTCATTAATGGAGGAGAAAGTTCCAGATAAATAAGAGAAGCTAAAATTATCCATGTGGAAATGGATTATAGTTTAAACAGTATTAATTCATCGTTAGCTATAGATATGCATATGCGTGTTTACATATAAAATATTTCTAGATACATGTGCATATATACATTGGCATGTACATTCTTTCTTGATCTGTTGCCTCTGGAGGATAAAAATAGCAACATCTAACATTAAGAGGCACACTCTGTACCCAATCCTTTCCTTCTTTGTGCATAGTCCAATAAAAGCAAAACATGACTCACTAGAGAATTCGATACTTCCAGAACAGAGACATAAAACAAATCAAGCCTGGGGCAACATCTTGTAGTGCAAACATATTTTTAAAACTTTCACTGATGGTGGAAAAATTAAAGGGGCACAGGAATAAACAGGACCTATCAAAGGCACAAATATAGGAACAAAATAAATATAGCATATTATAAAACAAAGGAGATATAACAGGAGCAGCATATTCTAAGCGGTTCAGGGGCAAGAGCTTATACCAAATATAGCCATTTCTACTCAAGATTAAGAAAGGTCTGACTATCTTGAGCTCACCTGAGAGGTTAGAGGTCAAAGATTACTCTGTTCTCTAGTCTTAGAATCTTGAATACAGATTCCCTTCATTTCATTGCTTAGTAACCCTCACACACACTTCCTAGCCCAAGTCAGTTTCTCCAGCTCCAGTCAGCATAAGGGAAATATACGAAGAAGAACGCTTTCTATTTTGATTGTTCTAGAACTCAATATAGCCACTGCATTCATTGGCTAAAATCTAATAAATTTGGTTCTCAGCACTCATGCTGGGTGACTCATAACCACCTGTAATTCCAGGATTCTCTATGTATCTGCACATATATGTGCATTTTGACTCTGTCTCTCTCTCTCTCTCTCTCTCTCTCTCTCAAACTTTACGTTGGAAATAAGTAGCAAATCTATTTCAGAAGATCTCCAGAGAAGATCTGCAAAGAGACCCAGTTCTCTCAGAAGACACTGGCAAGAAGCACCCTAAATATTGCTCTCTCTGCTCCATATACTTGATATATTTCTTCCCCTTTCCATTCTCTTTTCTCTGGATTAATTCTATTCATTACTTTGACTTCAACATATATACGAATTCCATTCTAGACACAGTGACTCATGCATCCTAGGCTGACCTTGCATTTCAAACTTGCATGCCTAACCTCCCTGAGAGATAGGATTACAGGTGTGCAGTGCTACACCCAAATTGGATCCCTCTTAGAAGCTGTCTTAATCCTAATGTGCTCATATAACAATAATGCCTTATACTGAGTGTCTTATAAACACCACCAACTGATATCTCACAATTCTGTGGACTGCGAGATGAAAGAGCCCCATGGAATCCCTTTTAGAAAGGCACTTGAGGACTCTACCCAGACATCTCTCCAGAAGGTTAAAATCATAATGCAGTTACAGGTCACCATATATTAATTTGGAGGTAGATACTAAAAGACTTCATTAAATTTAGAGCAGGCCAAAGGCACCTTCCTTATACTGTTATCATAAGAAAGACAGCAAAGGTAACATAACCCATCAGTGGATATCACCTAGGTAGCTGTCTACCTCCCTCATTTAATTATGCTCCATAGAAGTAGAAACCATGCCTAACTAATTTGTCATAATAGCCATAAAGCCTGGTATATAAGCACCAAGTAAATGCTACTTGTGTAAATATATAAACAAGCAATTAGCGTCTCTATTGAACTATTAATCATTATGTATACTTATTGGTGTTTATTAATTTATCCCCAGAATCTATATGTACCTAGCCAAAAAAAAGAAACCATACGCCACTGACATTCAAATCGATGACACACCAAAGAGAATCAAAAAAACAAAGTTACCCAAATAGATGATTTTTTAGGGATTATATCTGCTAATTCTCTTTGCTCAGTAGCCTTGTCCTCTAGTTACCTTTTATAGTGTGTAAACTTACACAGACATATTTAAGGAGAAGTTGGAAAAAAATCCTTCAAAATGGATATGCTTAGTCTCTACAATCCTTCTAGAGACATAGCCCTTGAGAGTATGTACCAAGCTTGTTCGTTTGGGCCACCAACCTTTTCCCAAATCAAGTCACAGAGACAGTACTAGATATGAATGCTTGGCCTTAGCTTAGGCTTGATTCTTGATAGCTCTTTTAACTTCTTTCTCTTCATCTATATTTTGCCTTAGGGCTTTTTTACCTTTTTTGCTTCTGTGTATCTTAATTTTCACAGCTTCTCATGTCTGTATGGTTGGCAGCTAACTTGCCTTCTGGCCCCGGGTCTGTTCCTCCTTTCTTCCTCATTCTCCTGGCTGCTCTTCTCTCATTTCTCAAGCCTAGATTTCTCCTCCTACTTAATCTCTCTGCCTGCCAGCCCCGCCTATCCTTCTCTTGCCTAGCTATTGGCCATTCAGGTTTTTAGTAAACCAATCAACTTAGGCATGCAAGGTGAAACAGCGACACATTTTTCATAATTAAACAAATGAAGCATAAACAAATGCAACATATCCTTACATTGTTAAACAAACGCAGCACAAACTAATATAACACCCCTTTACACAGTTGAAAGTAATGTCCTGCAGCATAAACAAGAGTAACAGATCTTTATATAGTTAAATATTCCTCAGCATAAACAAATGTAGCACATTTTTTCCCAGTTAGAATAATATTCCACAGCAAGAGTCAGCTCAGACTGTCATGGAGTTAAAGGAAATGCTGAATAATCAAAGTGTCCGGGTTCTTAATGAGACCCTTTTTCAGACTGCTTCCCACTGTTTCTATCTCACTGACCACCGCAGTACTGAGCTCTTCAAATGCCTTGAAAATCCTCATCTCCAATTAGAAAGATTTACATTTGTTTTTCCATTTATTTCTCTCTATTTTTGGTCATGATAGTGACAGAGTCAATCTATCATGTTCGCAGTCCAAAGGGGCATCCTTTCTCCACTCCCACATTTTTATCACATATTGTAGAAGTCAAGACTGGAGATGTAGTTCAGTAGGTAGAGTGTATGACTAGTTTTCATGAAGCCATGGATTTTATTCCCAACACTACATAAAGTGGGCATGGTAGCACATCCCTGACACCCTGGGTTTGGGAGTTAAAAGCACAAGGACCAGATGTTTAAGGTCATCCTAGGCTATATACCAAGCTGGACGTAAGCCTGGACTATATGAGACCCTGTCTCAAAAAGACAATGGTAGAATTATAGCTAACTGGACCACTTATTTTTCTGTTTCATTGTTTTTGGAGTAAAAATCATTAACATTGAAATGCCCTTGCTTACTTTTAATTATTAAAGAGTATTGTAGTATGAATAGTTGTACCATCCCCAAATTTATATGCCAAAATTTCACTTTAATCCAAGTGATGTTAATGGTATAGAAAGCCTTTGGAAAGTGATTTGGTTGTGACAGCACAGCTGGGAAAGAGTCTTATCAGCCCTTCCTCTATGTGAAGGCACAAGAAGTCATCAGCTATGAGCAGGAAGTAAGCCCTCACCAGAGCCTAGATCTCTCAGCACCTTGATCATGGACCTCCAACCTCTGAAATCCTTAAGAATAATTTTTCATGGTTATAAACTACATAGGTTATTGACTTTTGTTACAGCATCCCCAAAAGATTAAGATTTAGAGATAAAACCTTGTTGATTTATTTGATGTTTTCTTTGGCTCTTCTCTAACTTCTCTCATTCTTTTCTAGGCCTTCACAACTAACTGAGCATCAGGTAAGTGTGGGTTAAGTGGGTGAGAAACAGAAGAAAACATCTTCTTTGTGATTTTTCAGAATACTCACACAATATTTTACTGGATATTCAACACCCAGTGAAATCAACTATTCATAAAAATCCTCTCTTCTCACAAGAATAAATTTGAACCTAGTTATGTCCAAGTTAAAAGGTTGTTACATTCCTCAATTCACCACCCCCACAACACACACACATAAGCCTTTAAAATAAAAAACATGGAGTATTCTCTTGTGAAGAAGATAGATAGATAGAAAGATAGATAGATAGATAGATAGATAGATAGATAGA
>LOEQ01004012.1:77218-99086 GCA_001685075.1 Bramus lutescens
ATACCCCTTTAAATCCCAACTGGTGTGGGATTATTTATGACTTACGCCTTCATATACACACATTTATAAATTCATATAAATATGTATTTATATACATGCCCTATATAAATGCATATTTATATGAATTTATAATCATAAATTTATATATAATACATATTTATATAAATTTATATAGGATGTGTATATAAATACATATTTATATAAATTTGTAAATATGTATTTATTTACACACCCTACTGATTCTATTCGTCTAGGGAACCCTGAATAATACACAACAATGGCTAAAGGGGACATTAACATTTGATATTACTCAAATTTCTCTCTTTTTGTTGTTCTGATACACAAATATAGACGGTTCACAAACTGATAGTTTGATTAATGACTTTTGTAGCCTTCTGATGCTATAAAAGCACTACATATTTAAAAGACACCATACTTACAATTTTGAATTGTGAACTTCACTTTGTTAGCAACATGCAATGTGAGATGCTCTGTGGTGGAACCGTACAGGACAGTGAGAGCCACTAGACCAACAGTCACATAGTCACCCAGGCAGATAACCGACACAGCAGTGCTCTGTGTAACAGCTTTTGGGTGGCACAGATATTCAACAAATCACATGAGCTATTACACTTTATTTTGAAATAGACATTGTGCCAGATGACTGTACCCAACTGTAGTCTAAAGAGAATGTTCTGAGCACATTTGAGGTGTATGGGTCTAAACTACAGTTTGGTCCTTTAGGTGCAGTAAGTTAATTTGATCTCATATGTCCTCCCACTTATAATAATGGGTTTACCAGGAGGCAATACCACTATAGAATAAGGAGCATCTGGAAAAAATATATACATATTAGCATACCACACATTGCATATATTTATTAAACCAGACAACAAACAACTACATATATATTCAATTATGTTTATATTCCAGTACCTAATGTGTAATACAGTGTTCCATAAAAAGTTCGAGGGGGAACTTTTCCTGAGGAAAAACTGAATCCCTGTGGATTCTCTAGAGACTTGGAACTCTGAGAAAATACAGAAATGACTTCCTATCCAGACTCCACAGTAGATAGTGCTGGCAATCTCCAAACTACCTCAGAGAGCACCAACAGCAACTCAGAATCCTTCCTAAAGCATCTTTCCATCAGCTACAGTCCACCAAGGAGAGACACCAAGGCAAGTTCAAATCCACATGCTGGACTTGATCTAGGCCTAGGTGGCTGAGCCAGCTTTGCAGTCAAAGGGTGTGCTCTATAGTCAGAAATCCCCAAAAGTGGTATTGATGTTTATGTCCCATTCTTCAGCATATCTGGGGAGGTATGAAAGTAATCCCAGACACAAAGAGGTCTTTCAATTTTTCCTACCCAGAGAATCCCCATCCCCTGTAATCAAAGAAACATTTTTTCTTCATGGTGAAACTTATATTCTTAAGTATAAACTATTTCCATTTGAGCAGCTTATGAAAATAGGTGCAAGTTTCAATACAAGTTAATTTAATTAGCTCAAGAGGCACTTTATAAGGATGTGCTAATCAGGACATTCAATAAACAGGAATGAAAAGTAACACTCAGCATCTTGCCTTTAGGGATTTCTTCTTCCTCCACTTAAAATAAATAAACAGGATATTGCAGGCATTGGTGCACTCCTTCCTAGGACTTCTCTACATGGCCTGTGCTTGTGAGGAACCCTGAAACCATGGAAAAGGAAGGATGTGGGTACAGAAAGAGGTTCACTTCTTACTCCAGAGGGTAACCAATCCTCCTTCAGGCAGAATGCTGAGCCATATGGAAGTCCTATTTTGACACACATCACGTGTTACTCTGCTAAGAATGGCTTTCTCTTTTTAAAAATTTGCATAAAGTTGCTATGCATAGACATGGGCTTCGCAAACACATTTTAATTCAACTATACCCTGCACTTTGACCATTTCCACTCCCCAGTCTCCCACCCTTTATCTCCTTCCCTTCCCACTATTTCCTTTTTGTGCTAGATAATTTCCTAATTTCATGTCACACAAAAATAAATACAGTTATAAATATAAAATCTAGGATCTACATATAAGATTTTGACATTTCATTTTGTATGACTAATTTCTGGTCCCATCCATTCTTCTACAAATGACATAACTCCAGTTTTCCTTATGGCTGAATAAATCTCCATTGTAGACATAAACCATAAACCACATTTTCTTCACTCATTCATCCATTGATAGACATGTTTGCTGATTCTCTAACTTGGCTACTGTGAATTAGTCAGCAATAAGCATGTATGTATAAGAATCGCTGTGCTGTGCTGGCTGAGGTTCATAGATGAGGTAGATCATACAGTCATTTGCTAGTTTCCTAGGGAACCTGATTGTCATAGTGGCTGCAATATTTGATATTCCCACTAGCAGTCTATAAGGATTCGCCTTTCCCAGACCCTTACCAGCATTTGGTGCTGTTTGCTGTCTTAATGATAATCTTCTGGGAATCACATGCAGTTATGACTTACAAGGAATAACAATCTTTATTCTGAAATGTGTCAAGATCTGTAAAGGATCACTTCTAGAACCTCCTACAAACATCTAAACTACACGATACTTCACACCCCCCATATAAAATGGTAAAATGCTTGTATAGAACCTACCTCTATCCCCACATATACTTTCGTCATCTCTGGATTAGCTATAACATCTAATACAAGTTTAATCTTTCATAGTCATTCTACTGTTTACTGAACAAGGAAAATAAAAACACCAATGCATGTTACTTACAGAAGCTTTTTTTCTCCTAATATTTCCAACCTGAAGTTAACCAAATCTGGAGATTCAGATCCCACTGACAGCAGACTAGATTTGTGTTAGGCACTTGCTCACAGTTTTCACTCTACAAATTAATTGTTATCTTTATGGCCAATATACCGATAGAGAAACTGAGACAAGAGAGACTTCAAACAATATGCCCAACAAGCTCACAATTGGTTCTCTTTATTTTCTTGAGATTACACTGAGAATTCAGTGGTAAGTAGTTTATTCTGAATTGTTTCTGGGAAAATCCAGTAGCTTTGGAGTGGGGAGTAAGATCCAGACATCTTGAACCCAATCAATATGGATGCTAAACAAATATCCCTCCCATGGAGACCAATGGAGTGTATGTAACTCCACAGGGAAATTCTGAAGACAGCACATATTTCAGAAGGATCTTTTGGGATAAAGGAGACTGGAGTATTTGTCAGTCACTGAGGCACTGGTTAAAGATAGATCCTGAGGGATATAAGTCCCCCAGAAGGTTCAGGGTTTTGTACAGAACTGACCATAGTTCTAAAAGCCCATGGATCTCTTTGTTACTTAGAAAAGTGATGGGCCCTATGATGCTCAGACCACTTACTGCTGGTGTTCTCTTAGTAGCTGCAATCTTATCTAGAAACCTCCCTTGCCAGAGCAGCGCTATCCAAGGTTACTCCTTCTGAGGAACACAGTCACATCTTTCTGCTGGCCACCATCTTCCCCAGAGTTCAACACCTGGCCTGCTGGCCACCTCTGTGAAGGTCTGAAGAGCTATGCCTGCAGCAGTTTGTTCCCCGGCAGTCACCCTGTGAGTTTGTCTTCCTGTGGCCAACACTGTTTCTCTCATTCATTTCCAGATGTGGATCCCAATGAACTCCTTGGCAAATTCCCATTGGGTCAGGAAGGAAAACACTCTAGGATCCCTGGGATCAAAACTACTGAAGGCATCTAATGAAAGCTGGACGCAGTATGCTGATGCCAGCCTCAGACCTGGTACATGGCAACAGCAGCATGCATAGCAATGAGCTGATAAAACACTGAATAATATGTTATTTCATGCCTTTGTTAAATCAAACTCAATTAAGCTCTACTCTCACCCAGTTGGTTGGGTATATGTTCAGTTTTAGTCATGTCTTTAAAATGATCTTCTCCTTTGGATCACAAAGTAGGAATGAATCCAGGCCTTTCCTGTATAAATGGTCTAAGGACTGGAAAAACAGCAAGAAAGTAATTCCTTAGAGATACTGCTGGGGAGATAGCAATGGTGGTAAATAAGGTCAAAGATATCACCACCACCCCTAGGAAATCACAGAACATCAAGGGAGAGGAGAAAGAGGATAGAGACTCCATTATTTAGCAATACCTATTTTAATAACGGAACTAGATCATATGATGACCTATATTTCAACCCACATCACAGGAAATGCTCTAACAGAGTCATGTACAATAAGAAGTTGAGATTAGCTCCAACTGAAGAATTTGAGGTTTTTCTGAGAAAAGAGGACAGGAATGGGTCTCAAAGTAAGAGATCCAAGTTCTACTTCATTAGTCACAAAATGCAATAGTAAATGGTCTGAACAGAAATGGTTGTAATCCAACTGTCAGCTGTTTAATAAAGCAAGATTTGTAGGACCTTACATATAAATTATGGATACACTTAGATTTCTCAGAGACGAATAGAATCATTAACCTAGATTTCTCAGAAACAAATAGAATCAGTAACCTAGATACCATCTAGAGTCAAAGGTAGTGATGCCTCATCACCCTGTATCATATGTAATCCTGTACCAATATCGAAAACTATTTACTGATTTCCTAATATACAAACTTTTAGGTTATTTTTATTTACCATGATATCCTAGCAACCAGTGTGGCTTCCTGCTTGTCTTGCACCTAGCAGACACTCTGAATATCTTTTCAAAAATGATGGAAATAGACCAGAAATTTTAAAATATACTAGTTGAGTAAACATGAATACTTAACTTCCTTGGAGGTCCAGTTTCTCCAAATAAATTCATGCAGTTTCAAAACCTCATCTGCTTCATATCTCAGTGGTTAATGTCCTCCCATGAGCCAACAGCACAAGTGGACTTGTGGATCCTCAATCTGAAAGGCAGAGAGCAGAGGCTGGAATTCATAACAGCCCTTGCAATGAGTCTTAGTGACATGGCAGGGGGAGGCAGATTGGCCTCTAGCACCAAGATGCTCTGACAACCCCCAGGAAATATCTTTGAAACACCTGCGGTCTCTGCATCCCAAACCCAAACTTGGTCTCTATCCTTGAAGTCTCTAAACATGGGCATCAAGAGGACTTTTTTTTCACATATAATGCCATGGTGACATTTTCCTACTTTGTCCTCAAAATGTGTCACTGAGGACCTTAGCCAGGAACCTTCCTCTGAGCACACTCAGAATGCATTTACTGGCCTTTCAGATCTTGGCCACATGCAGCAAATACCCTGTCCCCTCTCTGCTGGGGTCCTGCCAGGTCCTTTGACTGAGGTAGACATGGGGTGATCACATCGCAAGTCTCACATCTGTTCATTATGTCACAGGATGAAAGATCATCACAGCCCTATTTTCTGCCTCTTTGTCTGAAATAGCCTTTCTCTATTTTTATTGTGATTTGATGAAAAAACAGCCAAAGTTATTTCAGGCTGAAGACAAAGACTCACCACCCCGTGTCCTGAGAGAACTGGATCGGTTGTGGTCCCTTTACCCCATCTGTCTTTGGCTGGTAACATCTTTACCTTGATCTGCTACACAATTTATTCTTGTGTTGTTCTGAGTTAATAAACCAAGTATCACCTTCTTCTTTCATACTGTCTTTCCATTTTTATACTATGGCATATTGGTTTTGTTTGAACAGCTAAATACAACCGGAAGTCACAGAAGGACGTGGGTGTATCTTAGATAAGAGTGTAGGATGCTTTGGGGCCATTGTAAGGAAGCCTGTGTGACTAAAACAGGCAAAGATTTAAATCACAAAGATGAGAATGGTTCTCTGCTTTGTGAGCAGACAGGACAGCATTTCTTGGGAAAGCAGAGAATATTCATTGTAAATTATATTCACTTACAAGAAACAGAAAGACTTTCAAAAGAATAAAAAAATAATTTTCAAGAAGCAACAATGGGTGAGATCATTAGTGACACAACTTTTCTCTACAGAGTCTGAAACCGAGTCACGTGATACCTAACTTTGGTCACACTAATACCTTACTAATGATCAGGAAACTCTTTATAGGAAAGACCAAATGAAGGTGGTATTTCTAAACATAAAAGATAGTATATGTGTAAAAGCAAGGAAACCCCTTTCCAGTCTTTTCCTCCCTTCCTTTCTCTGCTGGGAGTTTTCCCATTTGATAGAATCTGTTAGAATACTTCAACCATGGTGACAATGGTACAATTCTTTAAAACTTCTAGTCAGTACCGCAAAGAATAAGCTTGTGCTTCACCAAGACCCTAAAATGTTTGGGGATATCCATTGCTCCAGACCCTAACAAGATATGGTAGATAAAATAGTAATTATGTAAGGTAGAAAATATGACAAACTTTGGAAGTCTGGAGTCTAATTTGGCCAGGAACACCATGTTGAGCTGGGATTTGCATAAGTTCCAAAAAAAATCTATCATATTGAAAAATGGTTGATATGTCTTTGGTTGGAGGGGACCAAATGAAGATCTGAAGTTAAATTTTGATTATCTTTTCTATAGTGTGCTGGGTTGATTCTGCCCTCAAATACTTCATGCCTTCACTAAGGTCTATACCACACAATGACTGTTATATTTGACCTTGGAGGAAGTGAAAGAATAGAGGCTCAGAGCAGTCTGGAGCAAAGATGCTAAATACAAGTGTTTCAGGATGCAAGATAAAACAAAAATCAATAATTAAACACTTAGAAGAAACCCCAATAAAGACAAAACTATAGAAATATAAGCCACTGAAAGCACTCTTGGATGCTAACCTGGCTCCAACTTCGTGATCATTCTCAATGATCCTCCTATTCCTATTGGGATAGCCTCCCCTGGCTTCTGAGCCATCAGACCAATGCCTTTTTGTTTCTTTCTACAGAGAGAGAGGAAGAGCCTACAGTAATAATCATAAGTACAGAGCTTTCTACTCTCCTGAGCCTATTAACTAGTTTAAGGTTGTTCACCAAGCTAAAGATAAATCCTGTAGAGTGAAGGGGAATACTAGAATAAATGCTGGAAGGAAGAGGAACCTTACTTCAGCAATTATAAAAGCTATGGACCTTTCATAAGCCCATACGTCTGGTGAAACATGTTTTCTACCACTCATAAGAATATGCCTGAGAATTTAACCAACATAGCAGAAGGCTGAATTAAGTGGCAGAGACTGAGAGGACTCTCGAGATATCCTTTGATCTTTGGCCGCAGCCATAGTTAAGGTCCCATCTCGACCTAGTGCTGTCTAGATCACACAAAATGCATCCTATTACTTAAATGCAAGGCTGGCTGTCTGCTACCATGAGTTCATATGCATGTAGATCTATCCAGATATTCTATGGCATAAGTCAGCTAATGTTTTCTGGAAGGAGCCAGAAAATGAATCTTTTGGGCTTTGCAAATAAAACAGCTCCCATCTCTACTGTGCAATTCTGCTGTGTGGTACAGAAACAGTCATAGACCGCATGAAAATGAAAGAATGGGATTGTGCTTCAATAAAACTTTATTTACAAAAGCAAGTGTGATGGATTTAGCCACCATGCTACAGTTTGTACTGCAAATGTCTGAGATGGTAGATATGGAAACTGACCAATGAATTTATGCTTAAAACAATCTCATAAGGAGAAACAATTCATTATCTAGGGAAGGTTATAAAAAGAACAAAAGTTATTTTTGTCTTAAGATGATGAATGATATTATAGTGTGTATTTTTGGCCACCTCTGTGACAAAAGGCTATAAAACATAAAGAGTCTATGAGAGAGCATTTGAGAAAAGACTGAGTGGGGAAGACATGCCCTGAGCATGGGTGCATGAACCTTTGGGTTCTGAGACTTGCAGCATTGAGGTAGAGATACAGGGTTCCTTCCCAGTCTTGGGCAGTACCATCAATCTCTCATTCTGAGGCTTCCAGCTTCTTGGAGTAGCTGTATCTGGCTACACAGACTCTCTACCCTACACATGTTCAGTGTGGGACTTACCAGCCTCAGTTATCAAATAAGCCAATCTAATGAATCGTCTCTTGTGAAAATGTATGTTCGAACAGTTCTGTACTTCAGGGAGTCCTGACTGAGACATCCTCTTCTACATCTGTAGTCACCAAGGGAACTTCCATTTGTTCTCAAATAATTATTGCTCCTTTTGTCCAGACTACAAGATGAACACAGAAGCCTAGCCAACAGTGAAGACTGGAGCCCAGTTAGATCGGCACTGTAAGGCACAACTAGAAGCTAAACTACCCAGCTCATAATGGAACACCAGATGCCAGGCAACCCACCAGCAGGGGAGTGATTGCTGTTTTAAGTTAGCAAGTTTGAGGTGCTTTGTTATGCATTATTGTCACACTTATGGATAGAGTGGCCTCACTAACATCATGGCCATTTTCACTACCATGCGGTCCTCTTAAGACAGACTTGAGCACGTGGCATTGTCTGTCTTCAACAGCTATACCTGCACTAACATACATGAAAGACACCTAGAAAAGAATGAGAGAAGTTGGAGAAGGCAAGCCAAAGACATGGCTGGTTTAGCCACAGTATTGTTTAACAGCCTCTGCATCATGAAAACCCTCGTTAAGAGAAGAGAAAAAACATTCCTGGTATTTTCTTCCCAATACAGAGGAGGTGAAGATATCGATTCAGTTCTGTACCTAAAATTACTGTCTCAAAAGGTCCTGGCTGACATGAGTAGGCACACTCATTCAGCGGCAGCTGCCAATAGTATTAAGATGCAGATGCAGGCATTTATCAGGGGCCTTGATTCTAAGCAGATATGACTACTGATGCATATCAGTATCCCAATCAACAATGGTTTCTGAAGACAAACAAACGTTGTCTCTCTCTCTCTCTCTCTCTCTCTCTATATATATATATATATATATATATATCATCCATATATAAACTTTGCATATTCAAATATATAGCGTATATATGCACATATATACATAATATATATTTTGCTTGCTACGTTTTCCCTAGAGGTTGTATGTGTGCGTGTGTGTGTGTGTGTGTGTGTGTGTATTTCTATGACCTGTCTCTGGTAGTCTATGCACGAGTGTTTGTGAATACAGGGAGGCCAGAGGAGGATAACAGGTGTCCTGCTTCCCCACCTTCCAGCTCACTTCATTAAGACCAGATCTCTCACTGAACCTTAAGTTAAGATGATGACCAGTGAGTACCAATTATCCTCTGTCTCTGCCTCACCCAGCACTGAAGTATGCACAGAAGCCATTTCCAGTTTATTACATGGGTGCTGGAGATTTGAATTCAGGCTCTCATGCTTGTGCAGCAGTGCTCTTACTCCTGAGCCAATTCCCCAGCCCCCAACCCAAAGGAATGTCTTACCAACAAAAATTTTAAAAAATAGAAAACCAGTAAGTCTAGGAGAGAAAAGAAAATGGCTCTTTAAATTTCCTTGAAAAGTCCTTTGCTTAAGAAGCAGCATCATCTCATGAAAACATGCAAAATGTATTTAAGTGGTCTCTGACTCTTGAGAAATTGCAATAGGAAGTCTTGCAGCAAACTGTCTCCGAGGGCTCATGGAATGCACAGTACAAATGATGTAGGCTGTATTGTTTATTGCAATCCAGTGAAGAAAACAATTGTCAGTGCACTGTAATGCTCTAGGTCAGCGCTTCTTTAACTTCTTCCACTCACGACCCCTGTGTACCCAGGAGGTTTCCAAGCAGCCCTGCAGGGACTGTTGTATAAAATAGGTAACCAATGGAGCTATAGAGATGGTCCCACAGCCTCCAATCCCTGCAACTCTAGCTTCAAAGATCTGACAACCTCTCTTCTGGCTTCCAGGCACCTGCACACACATGCCTATACTAACACACAAATGATGCACACATGTAATTATAATTAAAATAAATCTTTTAAAAAATAAAAGGACAAAACACTGATAATAAAGCAAAAACTAAATTTACTTTAAAATATGTCTTTAATATATATATAATTTTACTATTTACTAAAGACAAAAGCAAATCTACATAGTAACAGGTAAATAAACTTGTTTGTCTAAAAATAAAATTCAAAAATAGACTAATTTGATACTTATATGTTGAGGAATGAGAGTAGGAATATACTAAATTTTGGTTTTCATCATTAAAGCTATGTTTATAAGAGCAGAACACACCGCATATACAGTAAAAACACAGGAATTCATAATATACAACATCTCAACTCTGAGTGAAGGAGTTTGGAGCAATGTTCCTTAATGTTTCATGGTATTACAACAAGCACAATGCAAAATTCACATATTGTATTTTGAAAATAAAATTTCAACAGTTTCTAAAGTAACATGAGAAGGTGTCTCTGCCAAAAACACCTTGGATTCATAACATGTTTGATTATGACTTAATTTTTGGTCATTACACAATCAGAATTCTTTTAACATTGCCAAATTTTTCATGATCCTCACATTCAATTATATACTATATATGGATCATAGCCCACAGTTTAAAAAGCTTGTCTGGGACCAGGTTCTGCTATGTGTAATCTATTTTGTCTCAAGATTTTATCTTTAATGGAGAGAGAGAGAGTCTATGTGGGAGTATAAGCACTTATGGGAGCAGGTGCCTGTGGAGGCCAGAAAAGGGCATCAAATACCTTGAAACTATAGTTACAGGCAGTTGTAGTATACCCAACACTTGGGCTAGAAACTAAACTCAGGTCATCTGCAGGAGCCGAAAATAATATTAACCACTAAGCCATATCTCTAAGCCACATTTTTCCATAGATACAGAAATCTTCCTAAAGACTGGGGAAGATGGTGAAAGGAAGAGCCGAGAAGTTGGGAATGAACAGGGTTAGATGGAGGTCCCTGGGTGGAGGATGCAGTTCATGAATGACACCAATACCATGTGACAAAATATTTTCTGGTCATCTCACTCTATTCTCTTCACACTTTTGCCTCTTTATTCATAGCAATAACACATGCCTGCCTTAATTAGGGCTTCTATTGCTGTGAAGAGACACCATGACCATGGCAACTTTTATAAAGGAAAACATTTAATTGGGGTAGTTTGCTTGCAGTTCAGAGGTTTAGTCCATTATTGTTATGGTGGGAAGCAAGACAGCATGCAGGCAGACATGGTATTAGAGAAGTAGCTGAGAGTTCTTACATCTTGGCTCACAGGCAGCTGGGCATGGTTTGAGCATATATGAGACCTCAAAACACACCCCCACAGTGACACATTTCCTCCAACAAGGCCATACCTCCTAGTAGTGACACCCCCTCTCGGGGCCATTTTTGATCGAACCATCACAGTTCCCAAGTATGCCAAGGTGACCAAACTGCAAGCAGGACAGTTCTGGGCACATGGTCATTGCTTTAGGTATGTCCATGAAGGCAGATATCCGTTGCCATCTTTATGTGTCTTTATCCTCATTTGCATTGCTGTATCTTTGGGAGATCTCATCTACCATAGTGTTAATGACTACCAGTCTTTATTTCAACCCAGCTTCTTTATTAAGTGTAAACAGAGACTCTACTTCTGTTTCCTTGCTGCCCAGACCCAAAGAATCACACAGAAATTATATTAATTACAACACTGGCCAATGGTTCAGGCATAGTCCTATCTAGCTCTTATATCTTTAATGAACCCATTTCTATTAATCTATGTATCACCATGAGACTGTGGCTTACTGATAATATTCTGCCATATTTTTCCTTTGGCAGCTACATGGCATCTGCCTGACTCTGCCTTCTTTTTCCCCACATTGAGTTTAGTCTTCCTGCCTACCTATATTCTGTCTGCCACAGCCCAAAACAGCTTCTTTATTAAAAAAATGGTAATAAAACATACTCATATCATATAGAGGAGAATCCCACATCAATTAAGTAAATCCCAATATTAATCACCTGATCGTTGATGTTGCAGGAGCAATGATACTTAGCAACACCATTTTGAATGTATTATTTCCCCTTAGAATCATTTCTTCTTCATTCTTCTCATGGCAGATAAGGCAACAGCCCAGGCTAAATCACAGGTTTATTCTTTACTCTTCTTTCTCTACCATTAAATGGGATGTATAGAAGTAAAACTACCCAGCCTGGTCTACAAGAGCTAGTTCCAGGACAGGCTCCAAAGCTACAGAGAAATTCTGTCTAGAAAACAAACAAAGAAATAAGTAAAACTACCTACATCTGTCATTTTGTCCAGCAAGCTGTCTATGACGGTCAATATTACTTGGCATCTTAACAATGTCTAGAATCATGAAGAAGAAAAACCTCTCAACATGTATGTGAGGGAGTTTCTCACTTAAATTCATTGAAATTGGAAGACTCATCTTAAATGTGGCCTGCTCCATTCTATGGGATGGGATCTGAGCCAGAATTAAAAAGAAAAAACTGGCTGAGTATCCATTGCCCTCTGCTTTCTGACTGTGGATACAATGTGACCAACTGTTTCATGCTCCAGCCACCATGTCTTCCCTGTCGTGGTGGACTATATTCTGAAACTGCAAGCAAAAGTGAACTCTCCTTCCTTACACTGCTTTTGTTGGGTATTGGACCCAGCAAAGAGGAAAGTAACTGATAAACTGCCCATTCATTCACTTATTGATCTTAAACAGAGTCAGGTCAGACAATATCCAAGGTGATCTGGAACACAGTAATAATCTGCAAAGAACCTCACTCTTTCAGATCTGCACGTGAGTATGTAAAGACTGACAATGAACCATGATAAATTACATATGAACATTATAGATAGCATGAAAACTATACACAGCATGGTACAAGGAAAACAAAGAGAGTCCAGAGAATGAAAGAACTTTCTGAGAAAAGGCAGACCTCAGGGTAAGACTCAGGGAGCAAGCTCAGCCTCCCCCACAAGATGAGGGTGAACAAGGCTGTCAGTTGGTTGAAGGGCTGACCCGTGGAGTGGGAATAGCAGGAGCAGATCTAACAGGAGCAGAAGCTTAAAGAAAGGTTTCCCTCTGCACAGTGTCTGCAGAACCCTAAGGCAGCTAATGGACAAAGACAGAAACAAATGAGAGAGGAGATTTATGATTAGGTAAATGAGGGGAGACAGGGTATGAAAGAGGAAATTCAAAGACAATCTTGAGGATTTGCCCCAAATAACTACAAGGAGTGAGTTCATATCTAGAGAGATGAAGGCAAATTGGGTTGGAACAGGTGGGTAGAAGGAAAGTCAAGGACTTCCATCCAGGATGTGCTGTGTTTGAGAGCTCTAATAGACACCTGGAAAGAGACATCAAGGAGGCAAGTGAATAAAGGAGGCTGGAATTCAAGAGAGAGAGAGAGAGAGAGAGAGAGAGAGAGATTCAAACTCAAACTGTGGCCCTGGGCATCTCCATATCACCAGTCAAGTCAGTTTGAAGGAAACCACACCCAGGAGTTCCTGACCTCTGATTCTCTATTTCTTGTAATTGTCCTCCACAGTCACTACCAAAAATCTATCTCTAAAGCCAGAATGAATTTCATATTTCAACTATTGAAAATGTCCTCGCTTCACTTTAAGTATAAAATCCTATAGCGGTTTGCAGCCCAGTCCCAGGGTCTGTATTCTCAGCCCTCTGTGTAGCATCAGCCATGATGGAGGAGACAGAGTGACTTCCGCACTAACCCACTGTGTTGCGTGTTGCAGCACTGGTTTATATTCTCTCTGCCTGCACTACCACTTGTCCCTGGCCCCCCTGGCTAATCCACTCAGCCTCTGAGCCTGGATTCACATATCACCTCCTTGCTGCTACCTTGCAGTTAGAACTTGCACATTCCTCTTTGGGCATCCATCTTTTCATCCTGGCCTAACACACAGACCAGACATCTGTTAACACACTTTTCTAAGTCTGTGACTAGCAGTGTGTAACAAATGTGTGTTGAACTGCAGTGAACCAACAAAAACTCCCTTGGCACTTATATCACACTGGCATGGTGTAGGATCCTAGAGTGGGGGAGATAGTCTCCATCCTGTGGAGGAAGCAGAGGCTGTGAGCCATAGTGGGGTTCCCTAGCGATGGGGAGTAGCCCTGAGCCTCCTGTAGATAGGTGTTCCTCCTTCAGTGGAATCCTAGCCCAGAGCAGCAAAGGAGGTAAATATGCTTGAGTTTTAACAGCAGGGGTTTTATTTAGGCATAAAGAATGTCCTCATTAAAGCAAGAAATGAGATGGAACTTTCCAGAGAAACATTAAGGGAGAGAGAAAACCACTCTCTAAGTTCATCAGGCTCCACAGACATCAACAGACCCCTCTGTTCATACTATAACAAAGCATCCAAGGGGCTTTGAGGCACAGTATATGAAAACACACACATCCTCTCCCATCCTTTGCAAATTCACTAATCCTCTAACAATCAGAACAACCAACCTCTGGGACCCAGGTCAGCTCCACACTCAAAGGCCTTTGAAAACTGAGCACTTTTTAAAACAAAACTATCTTTCAAAAAAATACCTTTCTAATTGAGTGGAAGAAATGAAAGATAATCCTCAGCCCAACAGGAGAAGAAATGCCACCTCCTATGACAGAAATAAGCAACCACAAATTCAACTGTGTGCTTTGTGGGAACTCTGAGCCAATTCCACATAGTTATGAACAAACCTCAAAGGCTACGGAGGGACTCTGGGTCTTGAATATGATAAATGAGGCTCTTCGGGAGCCATGCATAAGAAAGGCGACTTGGGTTTGGACTTCTTCAATAGGGGTAGCTCTTAATGGCTTCTAAGGAAAATGGAGTGGTAGATGGAAATGATTCTGTTTTCCCTTATGTCAAAAAGAAAATGAAAGTCAAAAACTGGAGATTCCAACCGGGCAGAGAAAGGCAACCCTGTGAGCATGGGAAATGATGTTTCCCTTGTTTCCCATTACCTCTCCAGCCTCCAAACAAAGCCTGGATCAAGAGAAGGACTTTCAGGCTTCTTTGTTTAATAAGCAATGAATCGGGGGCTTACAGATTAAAGGCAAATGAGAAGAGGAGAAACCAAAGCCCAGGTACCATGGCAAGAATGAGAAGCCAGGAAGTCATTTTCTCCTTTAAGCCAGTTCTACAGGTTGTCTTCTGTACAGCTTGAATGATAAAAAAGATACACGTGTTCCTTGGGCATCTAGCAGCTTCGTGTTTAAAGTGTTTGCATGCAAAGCAGCAAGGTTGGTGGGCTAGGACACAAATGATCAACAAAGGTAAGAATCTTGAAAACATTCCAGACTCTCCCCTCCCTTTCTCCTTCCCCTCTGTTCTCTATGCCTTCTCCCTCTTTCCTTTCCTCCTTTGCATATGCACAGTGTTAGTAAACAAGATCACATGCCTCCAGAATCTACTCTGAACCTTCTTACTATCTTCTCTCCCTTCTACAATAGTCCCTGAATGGTCTGGAGCCTCTGGTTTCCTGCACACTCATCTTTTCTCTATAGCTGTGGCCTTTCTCCATCATCTCTCAGGCCACCCACATTTCTTTGTACTTTGCAAACCACAATGGGACTCTCTTGATTCACAACGATTCAGAGTGATAGAGTAGCATCCAACACTGTACCGTCTTCACCATCAGCAGACTCTAAACATGCCACTCCGATTCTGTGAACTGTCACGTGCCTGCTCCCATTGTTTTAAGGGCAAACCCCTTTCTATTCCTCAGGACCCAACCATCTTAATGATGTAATGAGAAGATTTAAAGCCCAAATCTCTGCTTCCTCACACTATCTAGCATGCCTGGGAGCAGAAAGTCAGATACTGCACTGTTCGAAAATCTTACAAGAATTATTGTTTTAAAATATATAAGAACAGGATCTGGGGAAATGTCTCAATTGATAGAGGACGTGCTATGCAAGCATGACCTGAGCTGAATCAATAGAACCAATATGTAATAAAAGCCAGGCATGGTAGCACATGCTTATAATGCCAGGGCTGAGGAGATGGGGACAGAGGAATCCCTGTGGCACTCTAGTCAGTCACTCTAGCTGAATCATTGAGTTCTAGGTCCCTAAGAGTCTCTCTGTCAGAAAATAAGGTGTACAGTTCCTGAGTAGGACACCTGGGGTTGACCTCTGGCCTCCACACACACACACACGCACACACACACACACGAATACACACACGTATACACAATTAGTTTCTGCCAATAAATAAAATGTAGCCTAATAGATACACTGGGCTGGAGAAAGGGCTCAGTAACCTGCACTTACTGCTCTTGCAGAGGATTCCAGTTTGATTCCCTGAACCCACATTGGGCAACTCACAAGTGTTTGTACCTCCAACTCCAGGGAATCTGATGCTCTGCTGGCCTCCAGGGTACCTGGACACATATGCATATATCCATATGCAGACATAAACACGGACATAAAATTTTTAATTATAAAAATAAATATTTAAACTGAATAGCTGCATATATAAACTCAGGACACATGCGGGGTTGAGCCCCATATCTGTCACACATGTGGACAGGGTACCACAGTGACTGGGTCCTCACGCTGGCAATCTGCGTGCCACTTTTGCTATCCACTTGCCCATCTTATTTGGTTTTGTTTATTGCACCATCTTAATTGTTTCATTTCTTGCAAAGATTGAGTCTCCAAATTATGGCCATCATAATAAATTAAAATAATATATTCTTTCTCCAGCAGAGAGGATTAGAATAATTTAGGATCATCTAATACTATGAGCAGTTTGGAAACCATTTCACTCAATTTGCTTATTCTCTCAGAAATAAAAACAAGAATTTTCAGAAAGACAGTATGTTTCTTCCTATGCCAGAGTCCCATACCAAGATGATGGACAGGTTTGGAGTCTATGCATTGGTCGTTTTTACGTTACTAAAACAAAACATCTGAGACAGTTAGCTTATAAAGAGAAAGAGTATATTGTAGCTCATGGTTTTAGAAGTTGTAGCCCAAGGTCAGGCAGACTCACTGACTGAACCTTTTGGGAATGTTGGATAACAATGGCAGAGGATGTGTGGTAAACTAAACTGCTCCCTTAAGAGTCAGGAAGCCAAAGAGGAAGAGGTCAATTTACAGTCCTTTTAAATGGGTTTCCAGTGACATAAAGACCTCCTAGTGGGTTTTTCTACAGGTTCCAACACCACCCAGTAGTGCCATCCTGTGAATTTCTACATATTACATCCCAGTTACAAGAACTTTTCTTCTTTTTCTAAGAAATTTTTTCTTTTTTAATCAAGAATTTTTAATACAAGCTTTTCTCATTTTACATAACTATTCCCATTTCCACTCCCTCCCCTCCTCCTGCCTCACCCTTCCCCCACCCCATCCTCATCCACTCCTCAGAAAGGGTAAGGCTTCAAGTGGGAAGTCAACAAAGTTGAGGAGGTTGTTTTCATTCATCTCAATCACTGGCAAAAAAAAAAAAGTAGCTTCACAGGGACATGAAAAGTCATTGTAGAACTCAGTAAACATAAGTAGGAGGTGTGACTTTCTGAAAATGCCTTCTGCTCAAATACAGTCAACAAAATTTCAACAGCACACAAATGATACCTTCGAGGGAGTCCGCAGGTAATACTGAACATATGCTGGGCAATCTCTTAACTACTTCCGAGCTTCAAAGACATTTTAAATCAGTTGGAGCAGATACTAGAAGAGGGGATATTACAGAGAAATGGGGGAAATAGAAAGATGATGCCATAAGGGGAAGGTAAGGGGTGAGGATGCTCAGTAGCAGTGTGTGTTCGCCTAGCATCTGAGAGGCTTTCAGTTAAACTCCCTGTTAGGCAAAGAGACCAGTAACTGAACACAAGATTAATAACTTTCCTTTGATAAATTTTGCTTATAGAAGGGAACCGTGTAAAGGATAATTTTCTCTCGCGCGGGATCACAATCGAGTATGACTAGGACTCATTCCAGAGATGAGTATGTGGAAACCCAGATGAGTTTCTTGTGCTGGGTCATTTCACTGAAACATGATGGTTAGGTTTTGACCTAAAAAAATGTCCTTTGGAGATAAATAAGTTAAAGGCATGCTCCTCAGCCAGTGGCTCAAACTGGAGAGGTAATGTCTTAGCTGGAGGAAGTGGATCTCTAAGAGAGGAACTTTAAAGGTGATTTCTGGTCCCCTGTGCCTTCCTCATTGTTGCCTGAGTCTTGTCTACACTGTGCTAACCAGCCTTGATCTGCCATTCTCCCCTTCATGGTGTTCAGCTTCCACACAATCAAGCCAACCACGTACTGAACCCCTGGCAGTGAACCAAAATAGATGCTCCCCCCCTTGTAAATTATTTCTTTCAGATATCTGTCACCCTAACAGAAGTCCAAACAACACACCTTCTGATCCTACTGGAAGACCAAGGGAAAATCAGGCCCTTTTTTTTTTAAACACAAAGCAAGTACAAGTCAATCCCACTGCACTGCACAAACCTGGCCAGATTCTGCAGCAGCTGCAGCCATGGGAACCACAGGAGAAGTTGCTGTTAGCTCATCTTTTCTTCCCTTGAGATCATGTTCAATGCAGAATCACAGGATAGCACATCCGATGTTTTACCACCATTAAGATCAAGCCCAGAAAGGACACAAGCTGCTTCGACAGCAGTGCCCTTACAGGCTGCCTCTTATGTTCTCAGGGGGGAACAGCACTAAACCTCAGAGGGTTAAAGTAAGATCACATTCAAATTATGAGCCTGGATTCATGCTGAAGTTCCCTGCATTCTCTGCCTCATTTATTAGGCTTCCCGAGAGCCTGAACTAGGCCCAGGAGGAAGGAAAGCAAGTGAGACACAGAGACTCTCTTCACTGGCCTTAGGGTCCAGCTAGCATGCTGTTGACTGGGCAAGGCAGCAGAGGACAAGCTCTCTGATGGAATCTCTGGTGCAAAGGCTCTTCTGTGTTATCAGATATGTTCATATTTTCAAGACCTGGATATCAATTTTGCTTCTGTAGCATTCACTGTAGTCACCTGTTTTTGAAGTAATGATTGTATTTCTGGTTGGGGCTGATGGGAAACAAACACTTTAGAAAGAATAGTCAGACTATTACAAATAATGTTGCTAGAAAGATAGTTGAACAAATGTCCTTGTAGTATCTTTTGGGTATATGTCCAAGAGTGGTTATACAAGTTTGCATTCATAAAAGCAATGGAGGAGTGTTCCTCTTATTCCACATTTATTCAACTATGTTCATAGCAGCATTATTTATAGTAGCCAGAACCTGGAAACAACCTAGATGCCCCTCAACCGAAGAGTCGATAAAGAAAATGTAGCACATTTACACATTAAAGTACTACTCAGCGGGAAAAGAAATGACATCTTGAAATTTGTATGCAAATAGATGGAACAATAAAAAAAAAATCCTGAGATCCTGAGTAAGGTAATCCAGACCCAGAAAGATAAACATGGTATGTACTCACTCTTATGGATACTAGCTGTAATGCAAAGGATATTGAACCTATAGTTCATGATTCTAGAGAAGCTAAGTAATAAGGTGAACCCTAAGCAGAACATTCATAGATCCACCTGGAAAGGGGAAATAGACAAGATCGCCTGACGAAATTGGGAGCATGTGGGTGGAGGGAGAAGAGAAGATGGAAGGGGCAGAGGAGGAGAAAAGGGAAAGGGGAGGAGAACTTGAAGGAATGGAATAGTTGAGATGAAGAAAAGACAGAAATGGGAGCAAGGAAAGAGGTATTTTGATTGAGGGGCTAGCAAGAAACCTGGCACTAGAGAAATTCCCCAGAATCCATAAGGATGATCCCAGCTAGGAACCTAAAAAATAGAGAGGGTGCCCAAACTGGCCTTGCCCTGTAGTCAGACTGGTGAATATGTTAAATATCATCATAGAAACTTCATCCAGCAACTGAGGGAAACAGAGGCAGAGACCCACAGCGAAGCACTGAGCTGAGCTCCCAAAGTCCAGTTGAAGAGTAGGAGGAGTGAGTGAGAATATGAGCAAAGAAGTCAACACCATGGATTCACTCACTGAAAGAGTTTACCTCAGCTAATGGGAGCTCACTAACTCCAGCCAGACAGGGAAGGAACCAGCACAGGTCCAAACTAGCCCCTCTGAATGGGGGTGACAGTTGCATGGCTGGGGCAGACTGCAGGGCCACTGGAAATGACACCAGGATTTATCCCTACTGCTTGTACTGGATTTTTGGGAATCTGTTCTCTTTGGATGGATACCTTGCTCAGCCTAGATATAGTAGGGAGGGCCTTGGATCTTCCCCAAAGCAGTGTGCCTTAGCCTCTCTGAGGAGTGGATTGGGGGGTGCAGTGGGGGGATAGGTGGAGGGAATGGTAATAGGGGAGGGCATAGGAACTGGGATTGGTATGTAAAATGAAAAGAGATAGTTTGTTTACTTTTAAAAGAAAAGAGAAAATTTTTTAAAAGTTTATGTGTGCATAAATATACTTGTGTAAGTATTAACTATGTCTCAATAAAAGTATTTAAAAAGGAAAAAAAGAAAGAATCGCCAGGGAGGGCTTTCCTGAGAAGATGGCGTGTAAGTAAAGCAAGAATGATGAAAAAGGACCAGCCAGGGGATTCTCATAAGATAGAACTATAATATTACCATGGAATTCCATGATGCTGACATAGTTCATATCAGCCAACCCTCAGGAAGACTTCGGATTTGCATTTGACATTTTTAAGTAACCTTTTTATGCTTTTCTTCCACCTTGGTACCTCTTTAGACTGAGATGGCTATAGCATCAGAGGAGACACTAGACTTAAAATACAAGCAAGACACAAAACACTGAGGGTAGCATGGGTATATCTTTGTACACATGTAGTTTGTACAAAAAGAGGTAGAGGGGCCTGAGGAGGTGTTTCAGTGGGTAAACTGCTTGCCACATAAGCATGAGGACCTGAGTTCAGATCCCTAGTACTCATTTAAAACTCCAGATCACTTTTGCTTACCTGCTCCTCTCCCTACCTCTCCCCTCCCCTCTTCAACCCTCCCCCAAGGTCCCCATGCTCTCAATTTACTCAGGAGATCTTGTCAAACATAAAGCAAAGAAAACCATAATCCCAGAGAACTTAGACAACAATGAGGACAGTAAGACTTACATAGATCTAATCTACATGGGAAGTAGAAAGTAGAATTCTTTTTAAAAAGAGAATTTTCTCTTCTATAAGATTAAAGTGTGAGTATGCCTAGAAATATTCCCAGAGATGAACATGAACATGCAAAAGCCTGGATAAATTTCTTGTCATGGATCAGTTCATTGGGAAATCATTGCTAAGTTTAAGTCTATAATGTCCTTCAGAAGCTTAGATATGAAAGGCATGGTCTCCACTGGTGCCACCATCCTGAGAAGTAATGTCTTAGCTGTATTAAATAGGTCACTAAAGGAGGTACTTTAAAGGTGACTCCTGGCCCCTGTTCCTTCCTCTTTCTCTGTTTCCTGTCTATCTTGTGCTAGGCATCTCCGTTTCTTCACATTCTCCCTTTCATTATGTTGATCTTCACCACGGCTCAGATTCAACTGAGCCAGGACTATACACACCTGTAATCCTAGAGCTCAAGAAGTAGAAACAGGAGAATACCAGGAGCATGCTGACCAGTCAGCTTAGCCAACTCGTGAGCGATTCTGTTAGAGACATGTGTCAAATTGATGATGCTGATTATGATGATGATGACTAAGACGATAATGAGGTGGAGAAGATATTGAGAGAGATCTACAACGTTGATCTCTGGCCTCCACACACAAACATATACCTGCAGGGACACATGCACACAGCCACATTAACATGTCCTTATGCCCCCACACATGCATACACAAAGGCCACATACAAATAAAAGACAGATAGCTCCCATATACTTGTATAAGTCAGCAGCAAAATAGCTGAGGCCATGGTTTATTTCATTAATACTGGTCTTACAGTATTAAAGGTTCTGGCTCACAACTGCTTGGCATCATTGCTTTGGGCCTTTATTAAGAAGAGGCAGACAAAGAGTGGAGAAGAAAAGAAGGCCTGGATCTCAGTCTCTTTTGAAGGCATGCCTTCAAAGATT
>LOEQ01004013.1:0-13388 GCA_001685075.1 Bramus lutescens
CTTGGACACCTGGGATCCTCTCTAGAGTCAAGACTCTTGCCAGCCCTAAAATGGGTCCCTTAATTAAGTTATCTACTTCCCTGCTCCAATAACCATCCTTCCTCTATCCCAACCGTCCCAACCCCCCCAAGCTCTCCCCATCCTCCCTTTCTCACTTCTCTCTCTCCCTCTCCCCTTACCCCCAACCAACCCCCACCAAGACTTTTATCAAGAAGGAATGTTGTATTTTGCTTAAGGGTTTTTCAGCATCTAAGGCAGTGATATTTTTTTCAGTTTGTTTATATGGTCAATTACATTGTCAGATTTTTGTATGCTGAAAAATTTTTATATTTTTGTATAGATGAAGTTGACTTGATCCTCGTGAATGATATTTCTGATGTGTTCGTTGATTCAGTTTACCAGTATTTTATTGAGTATTTTTGTATCAATGTTTATGGTGAGATTGTTCTGTAATTCCTGTCTTAGTAATGTGTGTGTGTGTGTGTGTGTGTGTGTGTGTGTATGTGTATGTGTATGTGTATGTGTGTGTGGTTTGGGTATCAGCTTAACTGTAGCCTTATAAAAAAGTTAGTTAATGTTCCTTCTGTTTCTATTTGTGAAACAATTTCAGGCATATTGGTATAATTCTTCTTTGAAAATCTTGTAGAATTCTGGATTGAAACCATCTGGTCCTGGAATTCTTTTGTTTGGGAGAATTTTGATGACTGTTTCTATTTCTTTAGTGGTTATAGGCCTATTTAATATGCTTATCTGGATATTGATTTAATTTTGGAATGGAATATTTACCCAGAAAATTGTCCATTTCCTTTAAGTTTTCCAGATTTGTGGAGTACAGATTTTTGATATATGACCTAATGATTCTCTAGATTTCCTCCCTGTCTGTTTTTATGCCCTCCTTTTCATTTCTTATTTTTGATAATTTGGGTATTCCCTCTCTGCATTTTTGTTAGTTTGGATAAAGGTTTACCTATTTTGTTGATTTTCTCTAAGAACCAAATCTTTGACTCATTGATTCTTTGTATTGTTTCTTTATTTCTATTTTGTTGATTTCAGCTCTCAACTTGATTATTTCCTGACATCTAGTACTCCTTTGTGAGTTTGCTTCTTTTTGTTCTTGAGTTTTCAGATGTTCTGTTAACTCACTAGTGTGAGATTTTCCCAGCTTATTTATGTAGCCATTTTGGTGCTATGAACTTTCCTCTTAACAATCCTTTCATTGTATCACATAAATTTGGGTACTTTTTGTGGTCATTTTTTATTGAATTTTAGGAAGTCTTTAATTTCATCCTTTATTTCTTCCTTGACCCATTGATGACTGAGGTGAGCATCGTTTAATTTCTATGTGTCTGTGAGCTTTCTGGAATTAGTTTTGCTGTTGAGTTCTAATTTTAAACCATATTTCTCTGATAAGATACATGGAATTATTCCATTTTTTGTATCTATTGATGTTTGTTTTGTTACCTAATATGTGATCAATTTTTGAGAAGATTCCATGAGGTTCTGAGAAGAAGATATATTCTTTTATGTTTGCATGGAATGTCTATAGATGTCTGTTAAATCCATTTGAGTTATAACATTTCTTAGTTCCCTTATTTCTCTGTTAATTTTCTGACAGATATGTCCAGTTTGAGGGTGGAATGTTGAAGTCTCCCACTATTAGTGTGTGGGTTTAAAGTGTGATTTTAGGTTTAGAAGTGTTTCTTTTACATATGAGGGTGCCCTCTTATTTGGGGCATAGATATTCAGTATTGAGATTCTCTCTTGAATTTTTTTTCTGTGACTAATATGAAATGTCCTTCTTTGTCTCTTTTGATTGATTTTAGTTTGAAGTCTATTTTTTGAAGTCTTTTTTTAACAGCTTGTTAAATGTTTCTTTTGATATCAAAACAGTGATACAATGTGTATTATGTGAGGTAATAACAGACAAACTATCTCAAAATGAAAACTTCTTTTCAAAGCACATTTATTTTTAATAGGCTTAAATAGGTAATTTTATATGGAAACAAGTAATATATATGTAAACCAGAAAAAGAAAATACTGAATTAACAAATATAATAAAAAATCCTCAGAAATAGCATACAAAATAATAAAAAGTTTTAAAAATACTAAATAACTGTGTGTACTTTATTTTCTTCTAACCACATCATAATAATTTATTCTTATATCTTAAAATATTGCACTGGAATTATTTCTACTCCAAGAAACTGATCCAATTTAAATAAGTTTTGATTTACAGTAGATCTGCAATATTTTACTGGGGGCATTTTTCATTATTACTCTTGAATGAATGTCTATTTTGGACCAATAATTTGATAGTGGTAAGATTATTTGGCTCATAATGTAAGGAATCATCCACTTTATTTCTTACCTTAGATGATCAATGTTCTGACCAAAAGATTTAGAAACTTTTCCCATTCCATTAGTGCTTTCTGACTCTGTGTTCAGAGGTGTTAATAATATCATTTCTATTTATCTGTGACTACATCTCTTTTGCTATGTACTGAAATGAGGAAACTCCCAAATTGTTCATTTTTGAATTACAGAAGCAAGAATCGTTCTTGTATAAGAAAAGTTCTTATTTTGCTGAGTATCAATATGTCCCCTAAGTCACACGGGTTCAAAAGAAACATAACTATGCACCCAATTATATTTGTCAGATGTTAGAATTAGAAATGAACCGAGTCAGCCTAAGGCGAATTTGTGAAGTGAAATTAACATTACTCACTCTATTTTCCTTTGCTTCCAGAATTTAAAACATTTTCTTTATGCATCAGAACCTTAGTCCTTTCAATGTTTGCTCTCCCCACATCAACTGAATCATTTATCTTTAATCAGGTGGGCATGGAGGAGAACCTTGATGAGCAAATAGTGAGGTTCCACTGACTTAGTGCGCACCCTAATTATACACTACTGTAATTAATAAAACTGAGACTTCCTTTGTCAACCTCAGTCCTGTTTACAAAAGGACTTAGAGGAATCTCCAGAGTCTATTTTAAGCTATGTGTATGTAAGAAATAATTGTAGGGACTTTATAGTCTTGAGACTCTAATTTTATATCACCTTAAAAGCTGTACATATATAAAACATTACATTTGGTCATTATTATTATCTATGAAATTAAGACACTCTAATATTCATAGATTCTTGAATCTAGAATTCCTGTTTATGGTAGTCCTGGAAAGGTGGTCAAGGTGACTAGAATATTTATGTGAATTTATGAAATGTAATATGAGGTTATTTACCTACTTCATTGTGTGAATGTCAGCATTGTTATAAAAGGCAATGATAGACAAAGCTTTTGATGACTTAGTAGAAATCAATGCAATATCTCCTAATTTTACTCATCATCCTGGTATTTTTTTCTCTACCATGAACATCTATGGTCCCCCCAAAATATTTATAAACCCCTTTTGAGGTATCTTAGAAGAAATATCTGTTTATAAGGCATCAAAATTATTAATGATTGGTATTTTGAGTTGATCTGGGCTTCTTATTTTAACAGAGAACCATTTTTACTTGTGAAAGTAAGTGACAGACAATCATTTATATCTATGTATTAAATTGAAATAAGTGAAATTATTGAATAAAATCAATATTAATGATATTCATTGTTAAAAAATACAGTTTTCAAGAAATATTAGATTTTTAGAGAATCTATTTTCATTGTGATATTGACTGTTTCAAAACATGACGATATCATTGCACGAGAACCTAGGTGAAATCCATAGTTTTAATTTTTAACATTGAAACAAACTGTACCTAAATATGAAAAGTCTGCTTAAGTGAATTAACTAATAATTGCCAGTGGCCAATGAATAATACTTATCAAATGAAGTTTAAATATTAAAAGGTAATACAAAGTGTCATAGTATCATGAATTGGTAAAAGATATTAAACCATGTGAAATTTGTCAGAATTATGAAGAAAACTAAATAATTTCACTTGTGTGGAATATGAATAAATACTTAAGATCTGTATAATCAGATGAAATAGTGGTAACCAGGTGAGAGATATTAACAATTGAGAAAAAATGGAGTGATATTGTTTAAAGGAAACAATGCACAAGATAGAAAGTATAAATCATTTTACTGTATTTATGATCAAAGGCACAAAATGAGAATTTTAGAGAATAGATAGTGCAGTTAGGGATCTTGCAAAACTGAGATTTTAACATCTCTTTTGTTAGTATACCATGATTTATATTTATAATTATAGCAAATCTTCATAGTACATATGCAAACATACATAAATACATATATTCACATAGAACCATAATTACATAAACACACAAACACTATATATACTAAATAAACATCATAAATTTCATATAAAAATTTGTACATTGGACAATGTCTTATTCTAAGTTTACAATAAAAAATAGCAAGATATAAAATGTTCTATGTTCCAGCATAAAAAAAAATGTTTTGGAAGTCTTCGAAATCTTTTAAGAAGATAAACAAAATCTGTGAACACTACTGTTTACTGCATATTTACAAACATTGAATAATGAGATGAACACACACATGCATATGCACAGGCACACAAACTCATGTGCTCATGCACAAACACATGTTTGAACACTGGTTTTCCACACCACATCACTGTAAGTATCTATTGTATATTTAAGTGATCCTCACCTTCTTTCTCCATGTGCAATCTCAAGAGGCTACTTTACTTCCTTATGTACCTGAAGCTCTTTCTTGCCTCATGTTTTAGGGTTTGGCCCTGTCTCACCATCTGAGCTTAAGAGTTCTTCACTCATTAATGCTAATTGCAATAATCATTATGAAATACTATGGATCAGACAATGTGAAAGTGTAATAAAACAGCATCTAAGTGACATTTTCAGACCTTTGTTATCTGTATTTTTCATATTTGTTTATTATTTATCATCTTTCTTGATCATCTATCTGAAAATAGGATCAGCAATCTTCATAAAATTATCAACCAATAAGATTTTGAAGAGAGTAAATCACTTAACAAACTTTACATATTAAACACAGTATCATTAAGAATATTTTCTATATATTCAATTCTTATTTTGCTATTATTCTTTCAATAGTGAGCAATTTCTGAGACTAAAATGAATATTTTCATCTATGAACCTATTGTAAAACTCATAATAGCAATCTCATGGTAGTCTATATCATATGGTTTGAATGAATGAATGTATTTAAAAATAACAAAGATTTTTTTTGTTAATTTGAATGTTATTCATACAGGTGATATGGTAACCTGAAACACATTTTTAACTAAAATAAAAGTTATTGGCCTCTTTCTTATTCAACCTAGAATAAAGAAGGACAAAGATGATTTTAAATGTCTAAATAAGCAAATGAAAGTAATTACATAGTTGAATTCAGTCACATAGCCTGTGTTTATTTAAGTTGTGAATTAAAAGGTAAAGTGGCAATTAGGCATTCCAAGACTAATCATTCTCATTTCACTGAGTTTTCACATTTCAGCAGTCTGAGTTAATTTAGTTAAAACTAAGGAAAATGGAAATGACCGTCTGTTTATTATTTCCACCAAGGATGGAAGAAATAAAATCCAAACTCTAGCTATATCAGGAGGAATAAGAGGAGCCACAATAAAATAATTGCTTCTTATCAAAATTGTGACAACAATACCAATGAAAGCTTATGGTGAAACAGACATTTACATCATCTAGAAAAATATAATTACTTGTCTTATTGGGAGGAAGGAACTAGCAGATGTTATCATATTAATGCCTTTCATATTCATATGATTGCTTGTTACATGGCATGTAGATTCGTATATGCATTAATAATTAACCCGAGGGTACCATGTAATGATTTTAAGTATTTGGAGCAAGTCTAAAGGGAGACCTAGTGCTACTCCCACAGGTAAATAAAATCCATTCTCTTGTAGACCATTTTTACCATAGGACTACTAGAGCAGTGGCCTTTCACCATGCTTTAATGATGTCTTGTCATCTTATATTTTTAAAATTTGCATAGGTATCTTACAGTAACATTAACTGAAACTCACCTTCAAAAGGCTCTGCATTCATATTTTCTTCTTTGCTGTGAAAAGCAGCATTGGTAGCTTAAGAGGAATGTATAAAACTCATACATCAACTTGCATAGAACCGACAGCTTTTGCATTGCGGAAGTTTGCCAAGTGCTAGAAGATTGCTTAACAGTGAGCAATGAGAGACTGCTTTATATATTTTTGAAAGAGAGACCTTTTCTGAATTTCTCGTGTGACTATGCACTGCGTTTTACTTTGTGAGTAGACATTTATAGTCACCATAGTATTTTTGAGCTACTTAAATAGTTCATGCTATTTCAAACATAAATAGTCTCTTTAGTTATGTTTCCCCAGGATTCTTGCTGTGTGGGAGGGGACACAATCAACCAGCAGCAACTTGGACACTTTGGGGCCTGAATTAGAGGAGGACACAACTGACTCCCCCAAGACTTCTTGGTCTTGACACGGGAAGGGAGAATAATCAACTGGAGCCTTCCTGTCACCAGAGTAACCACATCGATCCAAATACCATCAGATCTTCCTAGTAAGGCCACCGCTATGTGCTTTGAGGCTCTGGAAGGCAGAACTCAACCAAGCACGACCTATGACTCAACCAAGAGCCCTGGTGCCAGGCAATTGGGCACCATTGTGGTGAAAGAATACAAGTTGGGGAGGTGGAAGAGAAAGAAAGGTGGAATGGTTATGGTCTGGGGATGGAGGCAGATCCGGAGAAGTGGCGGTATTGAGGAACTGACAGTCATGGATACCTGAGTCTAGGATTTTATTCAGGTCTAGGCCATGGTCAAGGGTTATGTGTTGTGCTGGGGCCTTAGAGCAACCGGGTAGAAAGGAGATACGTGGGATCAGGTTGTATAGTGTAAAATCCACAAAGAATCAATACAAGTTTTAAAAAATGAATAGCTCTAGTAACCCTCCAGGTAATTAAGAGAAGTGTGGAAGAGTAATGACGTGCAGAACACTAATAAATTTTACCTAAAGGATAAAAATATACTGATTTTTGCCTCTATTATTATTGTGTTTTAAAGAATCAGGGGATCTTTTGTTTCTTTTTTATTTACATTTAAAAACACTGAATAAAAACTAAGTCTTGTAGTATAAAAATATAACAAGATAATGTTTATATACCCAAAATGTTGACACCTGCCAAAATCATTCATAAATTATGAATTTTTTCAAGTAATATTGTTCTCTAATAAATTTATTATCAGTAGATCAGCTTTCAATCAATTCCCCAAGTGCCCAAGAGAATCTTGAAATTCCTCTTGCACAGTTAATACAGCACTTTTAATTAACCCTACATGTGAGGCCATGATTTAAATATAGTCACCACATTAAAAAATGCAATTTCATAAATGAAACAATACAATGCAATGATCCTATCATTTACTTCATGCCCAGAAAAATAGCAGGAAACCTGAATAACTAAGTCATTGCTCAAGGTCACAAACAGCATGTTCATAGAGAAGTTCTTGAAGCAGAAGGGGATTAACAAATTCCAGACTGCGGGATCAAATCAAAAAAGACAAGATGACCCAGGGAAAACGCTCTGTCTGAGAAACTGTATCTGACGTCTCAAGTTTGAATTAAAATAGGCTCAGTGGAGCTTATCTCACAAATACTGTTCACATTGTACTTTATTATAGACTGTCTTCTCAAATAACTGTGCTCTTCATCAAGACATAAATATTTAAAATCAGAGCTGTTTATGAAAGCTATCTATCTATCTAGCCATCTACTTTTCTGGCCATCTATCTGTCTATATGTCTGTCTGTCTGTCTATCTGTCTATCTATCTATATGTCTGTCTGTCTATCTCTATCTATCTATCTGTCTGTCTGTCTGTCTGTCTATCTATCATTTATCTATCTATCTATCTATCTNNNATCTATCTATCTATCTATCTATCTATCTATCTATCTATCTATCATCTTTATCTATTTATCAGTATCTATATCTATCTGTCCATAACCTGTCTGTTTGTCTGTCTGAATATCCTTTCTATCCATGCATCCATTTTAATTTACATGTAAATATTATGGTTTTCACTTAAAGATTCATTTTCTAAAGCATTTAAAGATTGTAGAATGAAAGCCTATGCTCGATTTTTCTAAATTCTCCAAAGCAATAGTGAATTAAAGAGAATTCTCAGTCTTTAGCAACATTCCTATTTTAGCTCTGAATGGAAATGCCACATTTGTTGTTACTTTCCATTATTTGTGAAAGAAATAATATCAATGAATGAAAGACCAGTAAACATAATTTCAAACGTTTTGAAGAATGAGATAACATATAGAATTGAAAGTGTCAATATAATTCAGTCAGTGTGCATCTTTCTTGTGCAGCCATGATGCAATCTAAAAATTACTCTGAAGTAGTCTTCAGCTGTAAAATGGATTGCTAGTGCGTAAGTAATATCAGTAAGTTGTTAAAGTAATGAAATTAATACTAAACTTTTTAATGTATGAGGATAGAAATTGAAAGGTAATTATAAATCTGCAATGAAGAATAACTCCCAAGTATTTTGTTACATTAGAAATGTAAGCAAATTTATAGAACTAGCAGAAATATATTTCAATATTTTAAAGTAGGTTTTCATGGAACAAACACTCAGCTTAAATATGAGTTTCCAGAACAAAACAAACAACATATCACACAGGAACCAGAAAGTCTGTTAAAATTTAGAGCAGTAAAGACCAATAATTTTAGCTAATGTAATCAGCAATGATAATATACAATGTAATAATAAAATATAATTATATAATAAAATGTAATATTTTGTGGCTTTTGTTTTGTTTTGCTTTACTTATTTATTTATTTATTTATTGGTTTGTTTGTTTGTTTGTTTGTTTGTTTGAAACTGGATTCTCTGTAACTTTGGAGCCAGTCCTGCAAATAACTCTTGTAGAACAGGCTGGCAGCAAACTCACAGATATCCGCCTGCCTCTGCCTCGGCAGTCTTAAAGTTAATGGCCTACACCATCACCACCCCGTTTGTGTTATTCTTAAATTCAGATGACATTCACAGTGTCACCTGGACAGATAAGTTAGCTTGCATAAATATAAGGGAACGAAGCAATTCTAATAGCAACTGAGTCAGTCTTCTTCAGGTTCATGTTTATTTGACTAGCAAAAGACAGCATTTTGTGCAGTGCATAGTTATGAAAGCTTAACTTTTAGTTACTGCTAGGATGCCTACAATTGATTTTAAAATTATTCTTATTTTATCTAAAAGTATGCAACAAGAAATTATATGTTTTTTTAAAACAGTATTGTTTTGACATTAACTGAGTAGGTGGTCAGATTGGAAATAACATTGAAATCAATGTCACAATTCAAATGATCCTTAGAAAGTACAAAAATGCTATTGGAATATTACAGACTAAAATTTAGTAGTGATGGCTGTATGGTCATCTCGCTAATGGAGAAAAGGTAAATAAATATTAAGTGATGAATAAGAACTGAGTATGATGACAGAAACCAAGTAATGTAAAAGATTGTTGAGATAACTGTTATTCTAGCTGTAATTTTGTTGACAAAAACTTAGATTAATACAGATCTCATCTATATATGCAAGGAAATACAAAGATGTCTATTAGTTTCTGAGTGTTGATACTTTATGCTAAAAGATTTTAAGAGAAGCTAGCATGTTCTTTATTTCATTTGTATTTCTTCTTCTGTATAGAAAGTGATTTCTTTCAAACTTCCTTTATGTATTCATTGCCAAATAAAAGAGTAGAGAATTAATATTTATAACTTATTCTATTTGAAACACTATGCCATAAATGCACATCGAATAGAAATTTGACAGCCATCTCACTGAATCATAATGCTTATAATATAATATAGCAAAGGGAATCATATAAGCGTTGCATTGAGTATCACCATTGTTCATATCATTAAATAGAAAAGATGTGTGTATGTGTGTTATAAAATAATACCACTAAAAACCTATAGTAACTTTGTGAGTATGTGATTTATCTACTAGGATGGCTACTTTTTCAAGTTGATAAACCAGAAGGTTTATCAAGATTCTGACAACATATCAAATAAGAAAATTTTTTCTGTACTTGTTCACAAATGATAAGATGAGGGACAATTTCAAGAAAGGAAATAACAACTCTAAAATTGTGGGGCTTTTATTTCATCATTTGCCGTATGAGATTAATAAAAACATAATTATGTAGTAAAAAATCCTTCAAAAGAAACAGTAGTGTCTCTGTAACTCCTTAGAAAATGAAATATATTTTCCTTATCTCAAAATAAATAAGGAGAGCTATAAAGAGATGTTTCAGGGAGTTTAATTAAGGTTTCTTTGATTTCCTTGAATTTATAAACATTTTCTTGAAGTACCAAGTTCCTACATGAACTTATCTTTATTCATAACTATGAAAATCTAGTGGTTAAGAGTAGACAGGAATTCAGATTAATTTGGGGAAGAAAGGTGATTACGCTGGAAAACCAGTGACCAATCAACAAAACATGGTGGACATGCTGTTCCTTATTGGCCAGTTAGAGTATGCAGGGATGAATAATGCCTTGTGTCAAGACTGTGCAGAAGACAAAATGCATGACGGTGGCATTAGATACTAAAAATGAAGTCTGTTTGGGTGGCCGGTCATTGTTAGGATTGGGTGTGATAGAAGCAAGCAATGAGAGTATACTGTTGCATGATGTAGAACGGAAAATTAAATTTACTTCAAGTTTAGGTCACTTAATTGTCCACAATCACTATTGTTCATGGGGATAAAATCCATGTTTGTAAAGCTAATATATTTAATCATATTTGACAAGAGTTAACTGTATATATACTCCCTTATATATCCTCAATATTTTACTATTTTGAGAAGTCAGAGACAACACAGGAAATGGAGGAAACATGGTAAACCCCAAAAGAATTCATAAAAAAAGTAAGTGCTTTTTCTGCCTTCCTCTGAAATATTTGCAACTGGAACTTAAAGGAAAAAATTAAGTACATAAACAGACCATATCTTTTTGGAGGACACTTTTAGAATCTGACACTGTTATTAATATATTCAAGTTCATAAAAATTTACCTTAGATATAACCAGGAAATGTGATAGTAGGAAAGATTAATAATATAGTTCATGTATCTAGCAAGTCTGCTTCATTCACTGAAGTATCACTATGCATTATAATACAGTGCAATCATTCATTCTCATATAATGTGATAATGAGAGCTATTTACTACTGATTTGATAAAGTTAAAAACCATTAGCATTTAGTAACTGTTTTCTCTCATGGAATAATTCGAGTCATCCATTGTACAAGCATCGATCTTCAGTCATGACTGCAATACCATTAAGAGTTGTACAATGATGAAACATTGCCATCAAAGGCCAGCAGCCAACAAAGAGAATGTCTGCACTTTAATCAAGGGCCATGAGACTACAGAGGACTGAGAACTCTACTGCCAGAGTCGTTGATGAAACAATGAAACATGGCCACAAAATCAACTATGTAGGATTCACAGGGATTCACAAAGACTGAAGCCACAATCAGGGAGCCTGCAATGGTCTGAGCTAGGTCCTCTGAATGTACACTATTGTGTAGCCTGTTCTTGTGGAACTCCTAACAATGGGAGTAGAGAGTAGTATCTCTGACTCTTTTGTCTGCCCTTGGAACCCTTTTCCTCCTACTGGGTTTCCTTGTCAGCTTTGACATGAGGGTTTGTGCCGAGTCTTATTGTATCTTGTTACACTGTGTGTTACTGATAGCCCTGGGATGCCTTCTCTTTTCTGAAGGGAAATGAAGCAGGAGTGATCTGGGGGAGATGGGTTGGGGATAGGAAGTGGAGGAATGTGGAGAGAGGAAATTGCAATTGAGATGTAATATATGAGAGAAGAATAAAAACCTAAAAATAGTTTTAAAATAAAAAAAGAATACTGTTGGACCATTTCTTAGTCTTACTTAATATAGTCTTCAAACAAACTATTAGTAAAACTTTAAAACAGAGTAATTTACACTACTGTAACCTCATTCAAGCTAAATGAAGAAGGACATGATCATCTTATTTCTTTAACACATGCATTTCCCAGGGTTCTTTACTAAAGTCATTAGGTGGCAGAGATCCAAGGGGGAATGTGAAACACGTCAGAGGAGCACCTTCCATCCAGGCAGCAGACATCCAGTGGACCAGGATGCTTTAAAAGCTGAGCCATAAGGAATACTTTGTAAATATTTATAGAGATGAGTTTAATAAATTTCTACTCAGGTTGCTGGTCTGTTCACTTGTGTTATGGTCTGTATTTTTACTTGGTTTAATAGTTGTCTCAGTATAACCTCAAGTTTCAGGGCTGAAGTTTAGCAAAGGCAATAAGACTTTGAAGCAATTTCCTCAGTTTACTGTTTAAAGAAAGTTGCTGTGCATATTTCGTCTCTAGGGCTCTTTAGCAGCAGATGTCTTTAAACAGAATTAGGTTTTCTTTTCTAATTTTAAAGAGAACACTTAAAATGAAGCAATCAGGCTGCCCCCCCGCCGCCACAGTTTTATCAAAGGTATCCATCAGTGTATTGTACAATCAGGTTACATTGTTAAAATAAAATTTCTTGAAAGGAAATCACTAACAATTTAATTTACAAAACTTTCACGATACCTTTTAAATTTCTCTTTTGAAGACTTCAGGTGCAGAGAATTGGTTTAATTAAAATGCTGTCTTTATGAATGATACCTTCATTTTCCATGAAGTTTTTTTTTCTATTTTGTACTTTACTATTTTTCCTTTGAAAGTTCTTTAGATGGAGTTTCAAGTAATTAAAGTTGGCCTCAAACTCTATGTAAATTGAAGGTAACCTTGAACTTCTTTTCTGTTGTCCTCTACTTTCTGACTTGTTTGAAAAGTTATTTTTAGTGTAAATGGCATTCACGATGGAATGGAGAAATGTATGTATGCCTGCTTGCTTAATATTCTACATGCTGAGATAGATGAAAGGCCTATCATATTACACTTTAAATAATAAAATGAATATCTGTGTATCACAAACTGGAGCAGACATCTTCATATATGCATTAACATTCTCAAGTAAAACTGTGCTAACCTATACTTTTGGGTGGTTATTAGTCTATATTTTGCTTTTTTTAATCAACTTCCTTTTTTAATTTTTTTAATTTTTTTTCTATTCTTTTGTTTATACTTCCTTCCCTCATCCCAATCCCCTTCCGCTCCCCCACACCCCCTCCTCCCTCTCCCACCCTGTTTGAGAGATGGCAGGGAACCCTGCCCTGTGGGAAGTTCAAGGTCCTCCCCCATACATCCAGGCCTAGGGAGCTGTGCATCCAAATAGACTAGGTTCCCAAAAAGACAGAACATGCCGTAAAAACAAGTCCCAGTGCATTTATCAATGGCTTCTCAGTCA
>LOEQ01004013.1:22961-42474 GCA_001685075.1 Bramus lutescens
TTTATTAACCAATGAAAGTAACACATAGACAGATGACCCTCCTACATCAGTAGCGGAATATCCTAATATGCTCACAGACTCAAACAGCAAAAAAGATCTGGATCCTACGTTTCTAGAGTACGCTTTACCTTTTTTTCCTACTTCTGACTTCTTTGAACCTGAGGAAATGTTTTTATTCTCTCTCTCTCAGTCTTTCTCTCTCCCTCCTCCCCTTGCCACCCCACGTGTGTTTGTGCAGATAAATATGCAGTTATGCGTGTATGTGTTGGCTCATACTTGTGAGCCATAGTACAATATCAAGTACGTTTCACCTTTAATTTTTTTTCTTTGCAAAAGATTCATCAGTGGTCTGGAATATGGAAGATTGACTTTCTTAGCTCTACGAAGACGTCGAGGGCTCTGTTTGTCTTTGCCCCTCAAAAAGTTAGTTTACTAGTGCACACACAATCATGACCAATTATCTCCTAAGTGGGATTTTAGGTTTTGGCTTTTCATAAAAGGATGAAAGTAATTTATTACATCTTCTAATCACTATTTGAAAAGATTTAACATGTTCAGGAGAATATAGGTATATAATACAAGTATACAGAATTGATAAAAAAATTTTCAATAATTAATAGAGTTACTTTAAAATAATTCCCTGATATGATATAAATTTATAACTTCTTAAAGATTAAAGATAATTTACATATATAACATGGGTGCATAATTTACGTAAATAATTAAATCACAACTAAATATTTAGCACAGCAGGCATAGTTTAAGGTGAGCTTTTCTAGAGTTGATTGATGCTTTGACTTCATAATAGTCTGTGCAAATTTTAAGGCTTTAAATCACACGTAGGAAAATAAAAGAATCGGAAAGAGTATGTTAGGAACATAGCGAAAACTGCTGTTGATTCCCTCCTAAAACTCAAGCTGAACGTCATTAAAATGTTTTAAGAAACTCAGGCTAGGCGTTCAGAACACAATTTTCAAAGCACAACATCTTGACCTAACATAGTTCAAAGTTGTACTAATATCATATATGTGGAAAAATAAAGATAGGAAAATATTAAAAGTATGTTTGAGCTAAACCATTATGTTTCTGTGAAGGCAAACAAGCTTATAAATTCTGAAAACAGGGCAGTTGACAGTTTCCAACAGTCTCAAGTCTTAGCTAGGTTGGTTTGGGAAATAGTAGCTTGAATTGCTAGGTTGATGTCATGCACAGTGCAATTGTGCATGGTATTTATTTAGGATGAAAACAGTGAAAAAATACTGGAAGACACCCCTGGAGAGCCTTTAAGAACTACCTTGGTTTATCTTCATATTTGAATTTGAATTAATGTTTTGAATGTTTCATGTTTAGAAATCTTTTTCTTTTAATAGATTTTCTCATTGCCGTGATATTCAGTTTTGAGATTCATGCGGTGTCATGACCTGCACTTTCAGGATCTGGGTGTAGACTTTTATGAGTATTGATTCTGAGATGGGTCAGTGTGTTCTAAACCAAAGCAGCCTCAAGATGGTGGCTCATTGGAGAACTTCCTTCATCTAGTGTGGGCTTTTCATTGCAGGAATTAACTGAGATGAAGATGCTGACTGATTGATTGCCAACAGATAAAAACAGTAACAAGTTGAAAACATATTTTGTTATCATTTTCTCTATTTTATTAATAAAGAACATACTTTTTAACAAAATAACATGGAATAAGATAAAACCAAAACAACCACAACAATGCTGGACAAAGCAAATTAATAGCAGGAAAACAGCCACAAAAAAGGCACAGGAATCATAAACCCACTCATTTATACACTAAAGAGTCCCATAAAACTACTAAACTTAAAGCTACGATATATAAATGGCTGACCTGGTACAGACCTGTGTAGCCCTGTGCATGTTAATCAGTCTTTGTGAGTTGATGTGAGCCAAGAGCTCAATCCATTATTTAGGAGATGTGTTCTCCTGGTGCCCTCCTTCCAATATAGCTCTTTCATTCTTATTGACTCCTCTTCCATGGGGTTCGCTAAATTTTTAGGGGACAGATTTGATGGAGACATCCCTTTAGAGCAGTGTATTCTAGGGTTTTTCTCTCTGTCTTCATGATGTCGGACTGAGTCTCTGTATTTACCCCCATCTGCTGCAGGAGGAAGCAAAGAACATAATTTTAAGCCTGAAAGACTGACAGCTCCCTTTTCATTATGATAACCTAGAACAAAATGAATCCTTTAAAAAAAGAGTTAAATGCATGCTTAAAGAAAAAATAAAAGCACATTTGAATTCTGACTTTCATATTCTCCCCACATTTTAGGATAGTCTAGATAGTATTAACCTACCATTCTGTGTACTTTAAGGTTTCTTAACTCATATTTTATGATGAAAGCACTCACAAAGAAAATTATGACATGAATTTTTGGTACAATTTAAGATTTGGGGTAGGGATAAGAGGGCCTTTTCCCTCTGGGTAACATTAAGGCTAAGTAGAATCAGGAAAAATGTGGCTAGTGCTCATTATTTGAAAAATAACTCATTTGCCTTCTTCCCTAGACAGCTTGCTTCATAGTATATTGACCTCTAGACACATGTTAGTGTCCTTTACAGTCATTTCTATTCATTAAAAATGTTCAGTTGCATAAGCAATGCCTAAATAAGATGTCACTTTTCCTCTGACTTTTAGCATTTTCTCCTGGTCAAGTTTCAAGTTCTCATTTAATAAATCCATCTTTCAAAACTATAAATTAAATCTATACTAGCATCTGATTTAAAAACAGTGCAATGCCAGTGTTCCACAGCGTTAATTTATAACAAATTTTGTCTCCAAATGGTGTGAAACATTTTAAGCAATCATTTATTCTTCAGTCATTACATTGCACATCCTAAAATCCATAGGAGACAGCAAACTCTGCAATAAATATTTGGCAGTAGCTTTACAAGTACATAAATAAACATTTCTTTATTGGTTATTTGATTGTTCCTTTAGTTAAAAACATTTTAAGATGTACATATAATAGTACATATAAGTACATTGACAGTATAATGTATGAACATGAACTAGAAAGCAATTTTATTACATATTTTATTATTAAAATATTTAAATAGTCTCAGCTCTTGAATTTGATAAGATTCTTAATTATTTCAGATTATCTTCAATATTACAAGTGAATTTTACTTAGTTTTAAGTATAATGTAAAGGTGTCAGAATACAAATAGTTTCAAAAATATTAATGACCCTTTTACTAAGCATAGTAAGTAAATTGTACATATGTATAAATTACTATGACAGTACTCTAATTGTTAAACTAACCTTGTTTGAGATCTCTTGATACATAATAAAAATATGATTATGTTTGCTGAGATCAAATGTTGAATAAGGATTTGAGTTTAAATTAAATATTAACTCATCTATAAACTTTCATATTTCCATGTTTATTGCTTCTATTATTCTGTTATAGTCTCTACCATGTTGGCTCATGGCTGTAATGTTCTCACTTGTGAAACAGAGGCTAAAGAATGGCATAATTGAAGGCTACATTGATCTACACAGTGAGTTTCAGGCCTGTCTAAGCAATATTGCAAGGTCCTGTCTCAAAAACTGAAAAGGTGAAAATCAGTCAAACAAACAAGAGCACATTTATTGGTCTCATGCCTCAGCACAGAGCATTACTTCTCTGGCTGCCCCCAAGCTGGTGTTAAAGATCCATGAGTACAGTTACCCTGTTATAAGTCTTCTGATAACTTGCTGAAACAAGAAATAACGTACAGATGTTATGTGACCTACAATACAGCAAAACATCCCTCAAAAGACTCTGACTACTGTTCCGTGATGGTTGTATTTTAGCTGTTTGGTTCATACCTCCATTCTCAAGCAATCAATATATTCCATAATTCTTGATTTTCGATGCATTTCTCCATCAATGTTCACATTTTTCCATGGGTGATTTTAGATGTTTTAAAAGATAGTCCTATATACTCTATCAATCCTCACATAGATCAGTCTTTATTAATCATCTGTATTAAAGCATTGATTCAAGCAGAATAGAAGAAATAGTGCTGCATTGTATTTTGTATTTGACTTCCTTTGTCGTGGCTGGGATTTTTATACTTTGTAACTGGTATGTAATAATTCACACAATGGGAAAGATGTCTGGATCGAAGAATCCAGGAACTTATATAGTTGTTATTTTAGGAACTGTAATTGGCAGCTCAAGTGTCGGAGTTATTTCAGCCGAGGCACTATGCCTGTTTAGAGAGTAGCACATACAAACTGCAACCGTTTGCCAACTATTATCCATCATTCCTCCGCTTCCAGATTCTCAGACAAAAAGCAGATGCAAACTCCATAGCTATTCTTTGTCTAGAGTTTCCCATTATAGAATTTGTGTGGAAAAACCATGAGCTACTTGAAGCAGTTTCATTCTAGAAAAATATCTCATACAGCAAAAATCATGATCCACCAGAGAAAAATATATACTCAAGTAAAATATCCTCAAGAAGTCTTTGTGATCTATTTATTTAAAATTCCAGTTATCATTAAATTTTATTAACTACACATTTCATATTTTATTTATTCTTCATCAACTATTTTAGAGCATATTTAGAAATTATGCAAATAATTATGTGAATGCGGAATGAATCAATTAATATGGATACTTATTCACGCTGAATATCAAATCAATATAGTAATTATTAATTCAATATAGTAATTAAAAAATTTCTTTACATTTACAGAAAAAATAAGTCATACAGAAAAATATTAGCTGTTTTAAACAGAATATAAACAATTTGCACTTCAGGAATGTTTTTAATAAAAAAAAGTAAAGAGAAGAAAAAATCCCTTATTGAGTAGTTATTTTTTAAAGAATTTTAATGATTTATTTACCATTTTTGTGCAGTTGTATGAAGGTATAAGAGACCCTGAAATGGATTTTCAAGAGAGTTGCGAGCTGCTGTGTGGGTGCCAGGCACTGAACCTGTGTTCTCTGGAAGAGCAGTCAGTGCTTACTGTGTAGGTATCTCTCCAGCCTGAGTAGTAATTTCTTGGGAGGCAATGACTCAGATGCTGACACACTGTGAGCATTGTTTGAAATCTGAACTCTACTTGCACAGTACAATAAACACTGATGCATTGATCTCTTATAGATCCCCTATGACACAAATATTTTATGCTTTGTTATGATGGAAGCTTTCCAGAATTTATTATTATTATTATTATTATTATTATTATTATTATTATTATTATCATTGAATATATTATTATCACCATCAGTACAAATATTGTAACCTCATTTGAATACACTGGAGCCAATTCTAGTGTTTCTTACTAATTCCTTGTATTCTTTGTCAATTGAATTGAATTAGTATCACACTATGTGATATTATATGTTTCTTCACAAATTATATTTTAAGATTCACTATATTATATGGTTTCTATCTAAAAGTATTTAGCACAAAGTGCTAAAGAGGGTCATAGTGTCTTCTGCAATTCAGTCTGAGAATACTTAACTTTTAAAGCCAGAGAAAAGCAAAAGTGAAAACACACAGCTTGGAGCCGATGAGAAACTACTATGATGCATTCTGATTCAACATGATAAATCAGTACTTTGTGTCAAAATACCAACATTCTAGAGAAATGCATTAAACAAAAACTTATTAGATGAAAGCAAGTGAGAATCAAAACAGCACTGAAATATGTCATACGTGAAGGACCAAAGGTTGCCAGTGCTTCCTGGAAACATCTATCTTCAGGTTTATACTTCTGTTTTATTGTTAATTTAATCCTTTATTAATTGTCGTTGTTCCTAACACAATTGCTATGATTTCTTTTCCAATTCCTCGCAGTAAAAGCCTAATTGAGAAGGCAGTGTCGTACTGGGTTTGCTTTGCTTTTCTGTGTGCTGTCTTTTTAGAAACCTATCCCAGGAAATCAGCCGATACAATAACCAAAGTCGTTTTCTGTTTCTTCTCTCAATAGGACCTACATCCCATTTAGTTTTTAACTCTCTGTGAAAGGAGAGGACTTCCGTTACCTATTAATATATTACTAAGAGCCCAAACACATGGCAATTTTTTCAATTATTCGATTAATGATGAAGGCTTTTTCCCCTTCTTCGGTGTTTACTTCAGCATTTAGCCTGCCTTCTCCTTGAATTTATAATTCTTTAAAAACATAGACAAGCAAGCAAAGAAAGGAATGCTTATCTTGAAACCGGCAGTGTCTGAACCACAATAAGTACAAGGAATACACCTGGATGACTTTGATGTTGAAATTTATGTGTTTCATGTATGTGTGTGTGGTGGGGGGATAGGTTTGTGGATGAGATATCTTAGTATATATTTAGTTGGTGATCATAACTATGCATACAATAAGATTTTTAATTTTAGTGAACAAATTTGAGATTTCCAGTTTTACAATTCACTAATTCCTGATCGTTAAATTGTGTATATAAATACATATATGTATATATGTGTTCTCATGATTTCAATATGTAAATGTAAGTGTATACATGTTTGAATGTTAAGGAGGGTTGAGGTTCAGGTCCACAGACTTTCTCACTCACTTTCCAGCTCATTTAGTGAGACAAGGTTCCTGACTGGACTGGCTAGTGTGAAAGTTCAAAGGATCATCATGCCTCTTTACCTCCCTTTACTAAAATTACATTCCTAAATCAGCCAGTATTTCACATGGGTACTGAGAGTACAGTTCAGGTCAAGTTTTGACACCAAGCATTTCACCAATTGAAATAACTCATAACTTCCTCGTTATTTCAATTTTATTTTTTTTAACAATTGTGTGCATAAACACAATGGACTTTAATAAAACACATTCCTTGACACTCTCTCATATTGGTGTTGACTCCTCACTCAATCCCAAAATAATGTCTTCTTACATTTCCTCTTTGGAAAACCCCATTTTGAGTTCAAGTCTTGCTCTCCAATAGGCATGGGTGTAGGGTATCAGCAATTTTAGTATTGTATACCACAAAGTTTTACAATGACTCAAATTGTAGAGAAAAAAATTGAAGATCAGCCTGACACGTAAAATCTCTATCAAATGCTCTCTGTACCACATCTCAGACTACCGTGCAGAGAAGGAGTAGAAAAGTTTCAAGACTGAGAGATCAGGGAGGATTGTATAGTATGTTCATGACATAATGGAGAAGTTGCATACATGAACTTCTGGCAGCTGTGTTTGTAGTATAATACCTGCCTGAGGTTTAGCCAGTCAATACTCCAGCACGGAGAATGAAATGCTCATGAGGTACTGCCTCTATAGGAGGAGGGTTTCAAATTTGGCCACTGTTGGAGAAAAGAGACCCAGTTATCATCATGCCTATCCCTCTATTAAATTAATATCCTTTGCTATTAAAATTTGATATTTTAGTGTGCTTTAGTGTCTCATGTTTTTCATGGTATGGGTACTGGTATTTATTAAATATATAATTTATAGTAAATCAGTAACTTTTCTAATAGCAAGAATTATCCCATGGTACCTATGTAATACTATAATTCCTATAATAAACCATCATGAGCATAAATATATTTAATAAGCAGCTGTTCTATATATTTAGTGTATGTTTGTTTTCTAACTGATCTTATATAATTAGAGTGTTGACATAGCATTTTATAATGCTGTGCCTATGTGTGTATTCATTGACTCTTACCCACTCACAACAGATGAAATTCAATCTGTTTCCTAACAGAAACATTGAAATATTTGGTGAACTTAAGCATAGACCACAATAGTTTATTTATTATTTATGAATATAATATACTTGCACATTCGTTGCCATTTAAAATTATTTTATTAATTCTTTGAAAATGTCATAGAACGCATTTTGATCATAGTCATTCACCATTACTCCCACTGACTCCTCACGGATTTGCATCCACCACAATACATCCAGCCTTTAGGTCATCTTTATACTTTGAATAACCTATCAATTTTGAAATGTACTGTGTGCATACTCCTGAGTGTGGGACCAGCCATTGTAGTTAACTTGACCTACCAGGGATCATATCATTAAAGATGATAAAGTCTCCATTTCCCACAGCTACCAAATACCAATAATAGATACTCAGCTAGTAGTGGGGTTAAAGAACCACATCCAACTTCAATTCCAGGGATATCTCAGACTTGATCTTAGAAAGTCTCTTGTAAGCAACATCAGCTGTTTTAATTCATGCATACAATGGTTGGGTGTTATCTCTAACAGACTATTTTGATATAGTCAACCACCTCATCTGATTCTTACAATCAAATGGATTGTAGAGTTTCTCATCCTCTGAATGTTGAATGATCTGAATCTCCATGTTTATTACTTTTTAAATTGATAGTGAAATCCTTGCTATAATAAAGAAATGACCAAATAGTAAAAAAGTCCCAGTTTGATTTTTTTTCTTATTCAAATACTTCCCTATTTATAAAGCATATTTAGAACTATAAAACATAAGATTATTATACATTTATCATATATTTAATTAGAAAATGTGGATTTCTAAATGTACACATTGATTTTTTTTCTGCAAGATAGATTTATTAAAAAGAATCTTTCAGTTTAGACTAACTACAGTGTTTCATCAATCTTTGCCCAAATGTACACAGGAGAACAGTAAAAACAAATAGCTTTATGTGACAGAGCCATGAATCCTAGGGAGTTCCCATAAATATTCATTGCGATACTAATTGAATCATTTGGAGTGAACACATGTAAGGCATTTCCTTGGTGTCACTTGCTTAAACTATTTATTTATTTTTGTTCCAGGAAAAACTGGCTGACTATAAAATTGCAACTCCAAAGCACTATGAAAATGCAAATATTTAGTAGCTCCTCAGGGCAAAATATGAGGAGATTTTTGTGGACATTTCTCCATGTGTGAACTGTCCTCAAGAAATCTAGGATTCATCAAAATGTATGTAAACTTTTTTTCATAGGTAGTAACCATATGCATTTTTTCTGAAGAAAGATTTTATTGCTTCTAACAAGTTGCTTAAAGAAAAGCCATGAGCTATTATTTTGCTTATTTAATTCAGGCCTTATCCCATTGGATTTTGTTTCTCTCTCTTCAGTAATTCCCTCTTATACAAGCTTATGAATCTAAAATGGGATGTTTTAAATTTTCAGCTAATTTTAAAATGTGAGAAAGAAGAAAATAATATTCTCTATGATTGTTTTACTGTTAATTTCATGTTTTCTAGGTATTGACAGTTGATAAATCACACCATGATACATATGACAGGTAATATGGTTTAACATATACAGAATTTTAATAATATTAGTAAAGGCAAGCAATGTTAAATATATTTGATATAAATATATATCAGGAATAAAGGTAGAGAAAGTGATGACAGGGTTTCCAAGAGGGCAAACAGTTGTTTTTTCATTAAATGCAATCATGTAGTGTTTAAGAGTCTGAGACAGCTCATTACTCTCTCTTATCAGTCATTTCTGGTAGTTCCTATGGCAGAGAGGTCAAGAATTCAGACACAAGTTACTTAGTTCTAGGAACCAAATTACTGTTCTTTTTTGAATTACCACTCTTCAATCAAAAGGTGTATAGGGAGTTTTATAAAATAGTGTGGTAATGGCCTTCAACAGAATACAATCTTTATACTTCATAGCATGCCTTTCTTGAACACTTAATTTTTTATGACTTAGCATACCTGGATAACACAAAAACCTCATGAGGGGAGAGATGCTAAAATTCTTTTTCTTACTTTAAAAAATGGATAACTATTTATTATCTGTATGTAGGCATGCACACATGCAGCACATAAATGCACACTCAAATGTGACATGTTTTGTGTCCAGATTTCAAAGGACAACTTTACTGCAGTTTGTTCTCTCTTACCTATAGTTCTTGGAGCTAAACTTAACTCTTCAGACTTGGTGACAAGTGTCTGGTCCTGTTGAGTCAACTCACTGGAATTTTATTACTTTAATACTTACTTGTTTTATTTACCTATATATTGCTCTGTTAAAATTCCATAAACGAGGAAAATTATAAAATAAATTATACAGAGCATTTCCTTAAGTATAGCAGCATTGTTTGTCATAACCAGAACCTGGAAACAAACTAAATACCCCTCAACTAAAGAATGGGTAACGGAAATATGGTACATTTACACATGGAGTACTACACAGCAGAAAAAATTCCCGACATCTTAAAATGTGCATGCAAATGAATGGATCTAGAAAACATCATATTGAGTGAGGTAACCCAGACCTAGAAAGAGAAATACCATATGTACTCACTCATAAGTGGCTTTTAGATATGAAGTAAAGAATGCCAGCCTACAAAACACAATTTCAGAAAACCTAGACAACAATGAGGGCCCTAAAAGAGACACACATGAATCTAATCTACATGGAAAGTAGAAAAAGACAAGATCTCCTGAGTAAATTGGGAGCATGGGGACCATTGGAGAGGGCTGAATGGGAGGGGAGAGGAAGTGAGAAGAGTAGAAAAAAATGTATAGGTCAATAAAATCAATAAAAAGGGTCAAAAAAGAGTACACTTTGGTCAGGAGAAGAAAAAAAAATAAATTATGTAATATGGGGCTTCTGGTTTCAAAACCAATAGATTCCAAGATGGCAGAATGTAAGTATGACCAAAGAACCTGCTAAAAGTTTACATCTTGTTCGGCAAGCAGGAGGCAGAGAAAGAAACTGGGAATGGTGAATGTCTTTGGAAATCTTTTTAATTCAGCTTCCAGTAACACACTTCCACCAACAAGGCCATGCCTTCTCATAATACTTCTCAATCAGTTCAAGCAACTGAGTACTTAAATACTTTAAGTGTTTAAGTTGGTTACACTAATAGAGCATTCTCATTCAAACAATCACAATTGTTGAACTTTATATGTGAAGAAAATGATAGTCATATTATATTTAATAAATTCTTAGAGATGCAATCATAAGTGATCATTTATTGAGAGGTATAATAGAAGCTCTACATATGGGTATTATTAGTCATTGTTTAAACTGTAGGATTTTTAAGATTCTAATACATTTTAATAAATTGCGTCCAGGGACAAATTTCTCTATAATATAATAAAATTACATAAAATAACAAAAAGGATTTAAATTTCTATTTTACAAGTTCATTTAATTGTTAGCAAGAACGTGAATTCCTCCCAGTCTTGTTGCTGTTCAGATATACTTACAACAAATCCACTGACAATATTTTCCTCAATCTGGATTTTTTTCAAAATAATTTTCATCAACCTTTGCAATTTATGAGTTTAACATTTCAAACATTTTAATAATTTTATGATAAAAGAAGTGATAAATAATTGTTGAATACAAATTAAAACCAAAAGATATGATAGTGGAAGAGATTATGTGAAACCTTACATATTAAAGCACATTTTAAAAATACTTGAAAACATGTGAATATATTTTCTGTTTTACAACACAAAAATGATTTCTTACAATTTTTTTAAATTGTATCCATTCTAACCAATGTGATATGGTATCAGGTTGTAGTTTGATTTGAATTTTCCAGGTAGCTAGCAATGTGAAACACTTTAAAAGTAACTGACATTCATTTATATTTCTTTTTTGATAACTGTTTACTTGCTTAGATACTTTATTATTCGGCTAGTGTTTTGGGGGGTTGACTTTTATAGTTTATTATGAATTATCCATGTATCTTTCTTTTAAGTGTAGCTCACAATATTTTCACCTATTATATAGGCTTATTGTTAACTCTAATGATACTTTCCTGTGAAGATTTTTTTTATTTTATGTGGATACATTTATTAATCCTTAGGAATGTTTTATTTACTACTTGTCATTTGTTCTGAACATTTTAGCACATATTTGGATCTTAAAGTCAATTTTCTACACCATTTCTCTAGTAGTGGAATTTTTCAGATTTTAAATTAATGTTAGGATGAGATATATGTATCTAATTTCAAGTTTTGTGTATTCAGTTTTGCTAGCATCATTTGATCGATACTTCTGTTTACTTTTCACTATGATTTCTGACAGTCATTTCAAAGCTTAGAAAACTGTAGTCTGCAGTATTCTTTCTGTATTCTCTATTTTACTCACTCATTTGCATGTCTTTTCAGACAGTACCAGAATTGTTTGTTGTTATACTTCTGCAGTATACTTTGAGGTTAAGTACTGTAATACTTCCAGTTCTTTCTCCTTAGGATAATTATGGCTGTTTGTACTCTTTTATGTGTCCATATTATTCTTGCTACTGTTTTCTGGTTCTATGAAAAATATAACTAAATTTAGAGGAGAATTGCATTGATCTATAGATTACTTTTGTTAATATAACCTTATTCATGATATTAATTTGCCATCCTAGATCACAGAAACTAGTTCAATAATATACTTCCCATTTCGGTTTTTTAAGTTTCTATCAGAGAACTTTAATTTCCTCCTTAGTTTTATTACGTGGCAGATGCTGAAGAAGATGTCCAGAAATAACAACTTAATGGAAATATAGAACAGTGCAATTATTATAAAAATTATAATGGGAATTTCTGAACAACTTAAAATCAAATCTACTATTTGACCCAGTTAGACTTCTTCTAGACAGTTACTCAAAGGACACCATGTTGGGCCACAGACATTCCTACACATCCATGTTTACTAGCACTCACTCGAATAGCAAGGGAATGGATTGGTGTGGCAGTCTATAATCTAATATGTGTCACAAAACAAGAGAGAGAGACAGAGAGACAGAGAGACAGAGAGAAGAAGGAGGAGGAGGAGGAGGAGAAGGAGAAGAAGAAGAAGAAGAAGAAGAAGAANGACAAGAAGTTTTTTTTTTTTTTAAAGAAGGTGAGGAAGTGCAGGGATGTATGTGATGTGGAGACATGAAGAACGGGTATATGAAGGAAAACGGGGGAGAAACGAAATGGAGAACAGTGTAGGAGGAGAACAAATAAGAAACATTTGTTTGAAAATAGGAGATATTACACAAATTGTTGCATGCTAATTACAATTACAAACAAATGAAGTCCAATAAATAATAGAATAATTGTTTTACTACTTTAAGTCTATTTGGCACATTTTAAAAAGTTTTACAATTTATGAGAAATTAATTTTTTAAATATATTGAAGTTTATGTAGTGCTTTTAGCTTGTTGCTTGATTCTATGACTATTAATTTTCCTCATGGACCTAATAATTAATTATAATCCAATATTTTCATTCTTGTATTTTGCCACACTAAATATTAGAATACTAAAATCTGACAACAAAACTGTTAACAAACTAGAGGGTAATATTACATGTTAACAGTGGAGAACATTAAGGAAAATTCTATCTGTACTGAAAACATTGCAATTTTGCTTTGAAAACATTGCATTTTGGCTGCCAGTCGGGATCCAGCAGCTTTGATCAGGTCCTGTGATCCAGGATGGGAAGGTGCAACTAGAATGAACAAATGTGTTAGAGAGGTGATAAAGATGGAAGAACAGAGCAGTGCATGCACAAGGGACAGAGGCAGAGGCTAATGACAGGGACAAGTGAGAGAGCGTTGAGGTCTTAATGCTATCATTTTCCACTAGGGTTTGCAGGATTGTCTGCAAAAGCTTGGAAATTATGCAGAGGCCATCTTACCTTGAATGTGGTGTCAGAAATGTCGAGTAAATGAGAGAGAGAGAGAGAGAGAGAGAGAGACTCTCTCTCTCTCTCCCCCCTTCCTCTTCCTCTTTCCGCTCTCTCCCTCCTTTTTTTCTTTCCTTCTCTCCATCTCTCCCTTTCTCATTTGTTTTGAAGAAACTACATCTTCTGAAACTTTCTAAGTAGCTCAGGCTGGCCTCACAGTCATTACAATCCTATCTTGACTTCTCCATTCTCAGGAAGATAGACATATATTACAAGTACTCTCAATTTCTTTTGAGATTATTCAAATCTTATACGCCCATACTAAAGTTTCATCATACTTTCTAGTCTTAGATGAGTTCATATTAAAGTAAGAAAAGTTTTAATACATAATTATATAATATGTTACTTTAAAAGAGTGATATTTTGAGTTTGTTTTTTTTTCCTATGAGAGAGTCCTTATCGTTTCTGATAAGTAGCATAGTTATAAAAATAATCAGTAAGTCAAAAATTTAATAGTTATTGGCTGGGTTGGCAATTCTCCACAGAACTCAAGATGCATGACAGGAATAAACATGAGACGCTTCACAGAATATTTTCATTTAAGTGAGCTCCTGGTAGGTTGTCAAACTAAAGAAGGAATATCAGAAATAGACAACATCATAGAACCTATCTTTCAGCAATGTGAACACCTTTAAAGCTTGTTCAGAGAAATTCTTCCTAGCACATTATTCTATCGCTGACAGGAAATTGTCTGCACAGCTTTTAGTAGAGCATCTCAGATTGTCAAGTACAACATTGACATTCCCACTGCTGTCATAACCAGACACCTCACTCAAAGCTAAGCTTGAGATAGGGGGACCAAATATCATTACACCCACCAAAAGACAAAGAAAGTGAGGCACAGAGCAATAATTAAGAGACCTCATTTCTCAGAAAACAGGCTGCTTCCAATAATGTGAGTACTATAAACTTACATTCCTCTCAGTGTTCAGCAAATTTTATATGATAGACGTAGGTAAATTCAGATAAAAATCTAGGTCATGTTATGTGTGCCATCACCACGAACCCATGAAGAAAAAATTGATTAGACCTTTGGTCTATTGTTTTCATCCAATTCTCTTTTTGCCTTCTTAAAGACTCAAGGATCTTAATTATAGCTATTTATATAACCTCTCATGCAACTAAAAAAGACATTTGGAAACATTCTCTTAAAAATGCATATTGTTTTACAGAAATAAATATGTTGACTCTTGAAAAAGCTTCTTGTTTAAATTTTGTATCATTAATATTTTCTACAAGTGTTTATATTTATCTTAATAGCTCTTCCTAGTAAATAAAAATTTAAGCTATGAATGCCTCCTTCAGAACTGAAAATACTCTTCCACCCTTTCCAATTCCCCAGAGGGTACAGGGAATCCTTAATTACTAATTCAAAATTATGAGCAGCAATAATACTCTAGGGAGATATCTAAAACTTAATTGATTATCAGATGGTGCTTATTATCTTCATTTTGTTTATGGTAATGTTATAGAAACTTTTGATTTATAGAGAAACTCTCTCTCTCAAATGATAAACTCCTTGATCTTTGTAATTACTGAATTGTCACACCAAGTTTCCTTTAGAGAATTTCTTTGGGAATTGATATTTGTTCCTCTAGAGCTAAGCAGTTGTAACATGGAAACTCCTGGAAAGTATGGCCTTGCAAAATTCTGGTTACCTTTCTTCAATGGTCAGCTTTTCCTTTTTTAAAACCTGGAAGAAAAATGTACTTCTCTAATATGAAGCTTGACAAGGAGTAACACTTTACAAATATGTATTTTTAACGTTTTCTCCTTTGTGACTGAAGAAGTGAAGCTTTTGAAACCATCAAAGTTGAACTCATGTGCTTCAGGTTTGCCATTGTGTATGTTAAATCTATATAAATATTGCTATTGTTCTTAACGTGTTCTTAATGTCTTTAGTGCCGAAAAGTCAGTCAGGAGGTGGTGTAGAGTGTGGACAAAGATCACAAGCCAGAATTATAATTGTTGTAGCTCAATACTTTAACTGAAATGGTGGCTATCCATTAGTGAAATATAAGATCAGGTTTAGAATATTTGAATAATGTGAAATGATTTAATTCAATTTATTTAATCTCCATGAGAGCAAGGGTTATTTCAATCTTATCTACACTGATATGTGTGATGAGCAAGTGGTGGACAAATAAAATTACAGATTATTACATATGTATTATTATATGTGTTATAAAATACATTACATATTATACACTATAAGTATAATACATATATATATATAATATGGCATATATTAGATATGCATTATATAAAAATGAACTAACAGCATCTGGTCTGATCTGAGAGGCTGGGAATCAGTCCATGAGTACTTTTTCTAAAACTTATTTTAGTTGCTAATGTAGAAACCAAGTATATGTGACATAGTGAAGTAGAAAAATGCAGAAAAAAGAAATTTGAGACTACTTTTTAGAAACAAAACTAAGAACATTTGCAAATCCAATCTCTATGTTGCTCAGTGAGGTTTGCCTAAAGTCTTATTTCTAATCTAACCATCTTCAACATCAATCTTATTTAAAGATATTATGCTGTTTTGAGCTTATATGTAGACAGAGAAGACAAAAAAAGAACAAGCAAAGAGGGCTGGAGGTAAAACTGGTCAAATAACAGAAAGGTGAATACGATAGTGAGATAAAGCTAAGAGAATAAAGGCAGAGATTACTAAAATGACACTCCAAGAGCTTTCTTCAAAAGTCCATCCTGAGAAGTATGCAGAAGGAAAATAGAAACAAATATGATTATAACTAAACGGCAAGCATTTTGTTAAATTATACGTGAAATAATTTGCCTTCTATTTGCAATTTCATCAACAAGATAGAATATTCTCATATATGATATATTTACCTGCATAATATTATATATGACATAGTAAGGCAGTATGGTAGTGAAGGAGGTACAGAATGACAGAAGCCTGTTAACACTGTATTTTTAGTTACCCATTATTATAAAATTTGACAGAATAAAATAGAGTGAAAATTAGACTAATCAAAAAAGAAGAGTAATTGGCAGAATGGAGATTATAAATTACCAAAATATAAATGGGTTTTGTAAACTAAAAATAAGCAGCATATTTCTCAAGTGCAGTTTGGTTAGCATAGGAAAGTGAAAGCAATTCATGTTGACATGTTGTAGTTTTCTTCTAGACACAAACTATCATAAAGTGCTGTTTTAGGACTTGTCAACGGAAAGTAGCTGACGAAATGAATGTATATCAAAGGGTATTCATTAGTATTGCGACAGCATGGAGGGTTGGGAGTCTAACGGGAGCTGTCTGTGCTGTCAATGTGTTATAATCTACTTAAGAAAGAATGCAATTTTATGAATGATGATAGATGTTATGATTAATAATAAAGTCAGAATAATCCATAAAATAAATAATAAAAATAATTAAAAATGATACATCAATCCCTCCCAAATGAACTTGAGAATCTAGTGGCTATTCAGTCCCCAAAGCAAGATGCCTTACAAGTCTTTGTCTAGCCCTGAAGAATACAATCATGATGACTACTATCACAATATAAATTGATATTTTTTTCATAAAATAGAAATTTACTGAAAATATAAAACTACAAATGACAAAAATGAAACACAATGAAACACTTTTTATTCAAAACTCTTTTATTGGCTTGGATCACTACCCTCTCTGTTGTTCTGTTTTTAATAAGAATATTGTTTGGTTACACAATATTTCCAGAGAATGGAAAAATGATAGATTTCTTAAACAATTAGGCTAAGAGCAACATATTCTGATTCCAATGCAGTTCTAATAACTGAACTTTACATTTTGGGAAAGATCTATTTGTGGGAACACTGTCCTCTTGCTCATTGTAGAGACTGCTTATTCCACAGATTTTTCTCTTTGCTTCTATTGATTTCCCCAATTTATGTTACTGGTTCCCCAAATGATTTTACTAACCTAAATTATACAACATATTTTTTTAGCTTTCTGTCCTTTGGGATTACTGTGAGTCTTACTTAGAACCCCCCCATTATTACTGAATATATGCAAACTTTCCCCCTATATATTCTGACAACTTCTCATTACTTGAGTGAATCTGAGGAAATTATTATTTTATTAAGTTGCTTCTCTGCCCCTGTTTTGTATGTATCACACTCTGAAATATGGCTTCTTTTTACAAAGTTAAGGTTAATATTGAAACATGGATGGAAGTTTACAAACGAGTTGGTTCTCTAAGGACACTGCCATCTTGTGGTCAGCATCTTGGGATAACTGCTAGGCAAGTACATAGCAGACAAGCTCAATGGGTGAGTCAGCAGCATCAACCAGAACTTCCAATGACAAAATTCTTAGAAATTTTAAGTAAATTTTCTAATTCCATGAGCAGAATTCACTAATTATAATGCTTATGAGGATGCTAAAGGACAAAAATTATATATAAATTAACAATAGGTAATTATTTAGTTAAAAGCACAACAGCATAGGAAGAGAAACAAGAAGTTTATTAGGAGCATTTGTGTCCTACGAATACCATTTAGAATATCTAATATTCTATTATTGCTTAATATATCTGAGACTAAGTACTTTATATTCATTAAGTCATATAATCTACTATCTCTGCCCTACACATACACACATATTCATTATGCAAACTACCATTTATATATTTATGTAAGATGATTATGATTCCAGTCTTCCTTAAAACAGTGTGTATTTATATTAAGTATATTTCTATGCTTACATTAATGATTTAAATAATACCAACAGGTATTTCCCCATCAATACATTTAAATTTTATTTCTAAAGGTTATGCATACTATTTTTGTTGTAATTCAGAACCATATATATGTATGTGTTTATGTATGTCTGTGTGTATATATCTTAGTATGTGAATCTCTTGAAATAAATATACCTCTGTATTTACTTTTATTAATATATTGACTTTTAATTTTTAGTGATGTGTACTTGTGTTATGTATATAATTATTTTGTCTCACAGATCCATTTACAGGGGAAAAGAAAAAGAAAAGTTAACAATACTACCCCTTCAGTGAGATTAATGAAGAAATTAATTGAAAAGTTTCCAAAAAAATTGTGCCTTTAGCTTTTATCCTGTCCTGTAATTAAATCCCCAATATATTTGGTGTGCTAGTATCTCTTGTCACACTATATACTTTCATTATTACTACTGCAAAATTTTTTAATTACTACAATTACACTACATGCAAAGATTGATAAGTAATTAATTTTGTCACATTGACCCATTAGAAAGAGCACTTCAAAGAACTAGCCATTTCATTAAAAATATAAGTTGTTCCATGCAGAATGAGATAAAATCATATGGAGGGATATCTTCAGATATATGACTTATTCAAGGCTATTATAAAAATTGCTCTCAGAAACCGGAACAAATAAAAATCAATTATACTTATAAATCTTTCTGTAAAGTTATATAGACTTTACAACTTTTGTTTTGTGCCAATAAATCAATAAATTTTTTTTCATCAAATCAGTGTATGTGATAAATTATGTCATAGAATATAAATTACCAGCTGAGTCGTCCAATTCAGTTTTTGGCTATACCGTTCTAAAATGCAAATGGAAGTATAGTAAGTGTATTGAGGAAAAGATAATTCCCATGAATTTGTCAGCTGGCTGGAGGTTAATGACTTATTAATGAATGCCATAACCTTCATTTCTAAGAGCCTTCTTTACTACCTGCTTATCTATATCAGATTTCATCAGGTTCTTTTTTTTAAGCATATAACATTATATATATATATAATGATATGCATAAAATGTAGATACAAAGCTTACAAAATTTACATGATGATTTTACATTTAGGAACCATATTTTTGTCATTTTATTTTTACTTTATTTTTAATTTTTTATTAAAAATTTCCACTGCCTCCCCTCCTCCCATTTCCCTC
>LOEQ01004013.1:44856-63111 GCA_001685075.1 Bramus lutescens
CTGGGCTTTTTTTTTTGTAGGGAGGTTTTTGATAAAAGCTTCTAATTCTTTGCAACTTACAGGTCTATTTAAATAGTTCACCTGGTCTTGTTTTAACTTTGGTATATGGTACTTATCTAAAAACTGTCCATTTCTTTTACATTTTCCAATTTTGTGGCATACAGGATTTTGTAGTAAGATCTAATGATTCTCTGAATTACATCAGGTTCTTTTATTCATGATGCCATTGTAATTTCTCTGAGGTCTCATCAGGATCCTGACCTGCCAATAGGACACATTCATTGCTGGGGCTCAGCTGAAGCCTTCTGCATGTTTTTAGAAATAGCTAGCAGCCAGGAAAGTGCTTCAGCATTCACACTAACTTTTTCACTTCAGATTTTCAGTCATTCTTATTTAAGTCTTATTGAAGTTAATATCATTTAAAATTGTGAAATTCTCTTTAAATTAAGAACTATCTAATGTACTATGAACATATTTCCTCTATGATCATTTCCAATGTGTTATTTTGCCATGTGCACATTAATATGAGACCATTTAAAGTATGAGTTTTCAACATGCACTGGATAGTTAACACTACAGTTTTAATGTTAATCATTATGTTAATATGTGGGACAGATATTAGAAAAAATAAATGTAGTAGTTGTTCCTTTTCCAAATGTGAAGGAAGACGATAAAACTCATTCACCCCTGAGAGTTAGGTTTCACATCTGTGTTTTATGGTCACTGAACATGAACCAAGCCAGCAACAAAAGGAAACATATTTACATAACTTATCAAACTGAAACTTGTAAACATGCTTTATTTTCTTTCCAAAAGAGAATAACTCTCATGATTATATATGGCTGTATTTAATAGAAAAGAATTTGTGGTCAAAGCATTTGGGGTCAGTTGGGAAAAAAATCATTGAATCGTTATCAAATTTTATCCATTTGTCATTCTTCCCGGTTATATGTTTGTGAAAAATTTTACTCTGACTTTATTATAAAACATAAGTCTTAAATTAGAGCATTAAGTCATATTTATACACTTATTAGGATTATATGTAAACAGAAATGTAATGCTGAAAGCAGATTGAATTTCACCATACATAAAACTATATCCTATAGTGTGATAGACATACTGTAACCACATCAGCCCCTTGGGAAATTATTCCAAATCTGTCCTAGAAACTTGTTTCTCATTTGTTTCTAGCTGACAATAGGGATCTGTACCTCATTACCTTTGCTAGGAGCAGTTCTGAAACAGGGAAAAGAGAAAGCAGTGAATGACTGTTCACATAGTTAGCAAGTCCAGATAGATACATTAATAGAGTAGGTCATTCCAACATATGGGACAAACAAATAAAGGAAAAGAGATATGCTTGAGATATTGTTTACACAGTTTTTACTCATTTTAATCACAATTATGACATGCTGAAGTATTTAATCATAATACTTTCAAGTGATGAAAAATAAGGAACACCAAATCTACTGAAACAGTTCTCAAACTATTGGGTGACTTTTGACAATAATTTTTCATGCTGTTTGTCCAGGTGAATGTTTTTAATGATGCAGTCACTCGGAAAGGGATTATGAAAACCTGGTATCCTTAGAGATCAATATTTGCCATCCTAATTATATTGTCAATCTGATCTATTTAGTCAATAAGCACTATTCAAGATTATTCCTTCTACAGGGAATTTGTCAACCCAAAGTAAATGGCACACAGTTTAACTAAAAAAAAAATAAGCCTCTTTTGCATCACTCATCTGCAAACTCAAGTTATAAAACAAAGTCATTTGAATATTATCTTTTATGCATCTGAATTATCTAAAGGTTTTTTGCCTACTGGCAGCACTGACTAGAGGATTCCAAAACAGACAAAGGAGATAGTTGAAAGAAGGGAGATTTGAAGAAAGTATCTCATAGCTAAGAATCAAATGTACTCCAGCAAACCTTGATCTTTAACATTGTTAAAAGTGAGCTGAGCTTAAGTTGTATCATTACAATAAAAATAAAACATTAGAAGATATCCCTGAATAGATAGTGCTTTTCATATCAATAGTATATAGTTATGTGTGCAATAGTAATTTGATTCTTACATCTTTGGTGAAAGGAGGGTGTTCTGAAATATGCAACTGTGAGAATATAGCTCTACACATTTCATAAACAATATTGGATTCTTTAAAATGAAAGGGTTTTTAAAGAGCTGTACTAAGACTGAGATTCATATGCATCAACTGCCTCTTGACTCAATTTCTGCAGACTGTTTTGTGTATATATGTGTGTATGCACTAAGAGAATGTCATGATCAAAAGCATAGCCCTAAAATTTGAAATGATTCTTATTCATTCAAGGCATAATAAACATTCAATAGTCTGTGAACTGATTTTAATGATTAAACTTTCATTTTGTTCACTTATTAAAGTTAGTATGCTCCTAAAACACAACATTACTTGTTCTGTGTTCCAGCGTGATATTGAACAATCTGTTGGCAGTGAGGTTGTTTTTAAAGTACGAAATGAAGAGAACACTCTAGACTTACTCCAAAGCAGAATAAATCATAAAAACACCAGTGCAAAATCAAATATAGATTTCAGACTAAACTCTTTAAATGACAAAATAAAATTTTAGTATAATAAAAGTCAAGTTGTGATCATAGATTACTCTTTGATAATTTCTTTTATCATACAATTTGATACATTTTAAGTATTCTTACACAATGGAATACAAATTGTGTTTATTTCACTTGTAGAATAGTAATATTTTCTGTTGCTGTTACTGTCTTCCTTAGTGAAAAGATAACAACAGTACTTATTTCTTGATGGGGAATAGTGGTAACTCTACACATTCTAAAGTCGACTGCTTACAATTTTTAATTTAGATATGTTAACTACTGTGCCTATAAGTTTTCTCATTTGTTTGACTAAATTTTCATTGGTAATTAATATTTCAATTAGCACCTCCATGTAATAAAAGACACTAAAAGTTTTGGGGGTATATTTTTATACTGTGTGAAAATATATTGCTGTGATTGGTGTAATAAAAAGAACTGAATGGCCAATTGATAGGCAGGCGGCATAGGCGGGACTTCCGAACAGAGAGAAAACTCTGGGGAACAAAGTGAAAAAGACTGCAGAGAGATGCCAAGGGTCTGACAGACAGACATGGAGGAGGCAGAAAAGTAGGACATACAGAATGGAAAAAGGTAAAAATCACCAAGGCGGAATATAGAGAAATAAAAACATGTTAAAAAAAAGTTTAAAGAGATAATGAAACAAACTTAAGGTAAGGCCAAAATATCAAAATTAGTAAGAATTCTCTGTGTCTTTATTTGAGAGCTGGTTAGCAAGCCAAAGAAAAAGGAGCTACACAAAGCCAAATCAATTTCATTATCCTAGACTCCAATTTTGAAATATCATTGAAAATGAAAGCAAAAAAAGTCATTGTAATTATATACAAACATATTGATTTTGATGCAAACATACTTGGAAACAAGATTAAATTGTTGAAACAATGAAACAATATGAATTCATGTAGAAATGATTGAGTCTTTTTATTGGGGAATTGATGCCATTTATATTGAGAAGTATTAATGGCCAGTGATTGTTAATTCCTGTCATTTTGTTGGTTCTCTCTCTCTGTTTCTCCCTCCCTCTCTCTCCCTCCCTCTCTCTCTCTCCCTCCCTCCCTCCCCCCCTCTCTCTCTCTGTGTGTGTTTCCATTCCTTGGATTTTAGTGGTTTCCCTTAGAATGGCCACAGAGGCTCATATTCTTGAATCTTGGTACCTATTAGTGGGATTCTTTGGGAAAGATTTGGAGGTACAACATGGTTGGAGTGGTGTGTCACTAGGGTTTGGCTTTGAGATTTCAAATTTTCATGCCTGTCTTAGTCTGGTACACACTATCTCTGCTCTCTGCACATTAAGATGTAGTTATCTGCTACTTCTCCAGCACCATGTCTCCCTGCTGGCATGCTTCTTGACAAAATGGTAATGACCTCACCCTTTAAGACCCCAGATTAAATGGTTTCTTCCATAGTAGTTGCCTTACTCATGGCATCTTTTCATAGCTATAGAACACTACCAAAAACAAATATTTAGTGAAATTTTATTCACATAAGTTTCTCTGTTTCTAAACTTCATATCAGTATTAAAAATAATCTTCAGTAGGGTTTCTTTAATGAGAACTTTGAAATATGTTAACTTTATGCTAATGTATTTCTCAATTACATTTAAAGCAAAAACATGAGCTAGAATTATTAGAGACAAAGTAGAATAAATCAGCAAACATTCAGGATTAAAAAGGGAAATATTATTACACATTGAACTTTTAGATATTTGAAAACCTCTTTAATAAGAAATATGAACAATTATAATTTCAAAGGCAGAAATAAGCCTTGATCTGTTTTGATATCTAATATCTTGGAACATAGAACTCTAAGCACAATCTTACTTAACTACTTTAGGTTAAGTTTAAGACAATGAAATTTTAATTAAGAATCAAACATGGTAATTTGCAAATAAAACAGAACTCAAAGAGGTACAGTAATACGCCCGAGGTTAAATAATTGGGGAAGTTAAAATTGGTCTCTATTTTCTGACTTTTGCTTCCTTTTTAGCTATATGGGATATAGTTTGTGCTTAGCAGTATCAAAAATATTGTTCTACCTTATATACTAATTAGATCTTGTGATTAGGAAGCCCAGAGACTATATGTAAGCTTAGTTAACTACTTAGAAATCCACACATTATAAACTATACCTAAGTCTGTGATAGACAATGTGTTAATCATAGCTGTCATTCACACAGGAAGTTATTGGAACTGCAGGCGGTATCTCCATGTATAATGCATGAATTCCAAGGCTGTCGAGCCCAGGCATGTCAAAAAATGTAGTCATACAAAGTTTTATGCTTTCAGATTATACCACATAACTCACCTTTACCTCCAGGTATCCTTTAGATGGATTCACAAAGCTGGAAGAGGAATTTGCTCATTCTAATAGTTAGCCATCCCCCAAGTAATGTGCATCAGGAGATGAAGTTAAGTAGAGAAAGCTTATTCTCCCCTAGGCATACAGCAGATTTGCTCTCTCCTATTTCAACCTTTGTTAAAGAGGTTTAGAGATGCTGGCCAAGACTTTGTTGTAAACAGTTGATAGAAACACAATAGGCATGCCTCTTTGTCACAGTATGAACAATTAATAAAGCCTTCTGAATCAGGGCAACTTATGCTTACTGCCTATTGACAACAGTAACTTTATAGTTTTCCAAAGGGTTTGCTGTTGGGCTTAGAAAGATAGTTAAGTACACAGGGATCCAGAATACACAGTTAAGTAAGTGTCTTGCTTCTAAAACTAAACATTGAGAGACCTTGGAAAAGTACTGGAAGCTACTGTACCTTTTAATTTTGTACTCTAAGAGAGAGCAATAATTTTATATAACCCTCTTGATTATCAGTACAATATTATCTGTGATACTTATGGAACACACACATTGTTAGTTGTGATAGTTTGAAGCGTTAGCAAGCACATAATAAATGTTTAGTAAATTTATTCACACTGAGGCACATTCAATGATCATCAGATATGAGGCTTTCGGGTATTAGAACTAAACTATAATCTTTTATATTTAAGGCAGATAATTAATTGTTCAACTGAACATGCCTTCTCAAAAACTAATATAATGTCAAATTAAATGATAGAAACAGATGAGTCGACCCTTAAACCAAGCAAGAGAAACACCTCCATGATTTAGACATCAGACAAATACAGGAATAAGTGAGGCTGAATACCCATGTGTACCTTGGGCCAGAGATAAGCTCTAGAAGTAAGGAGGTGATGAGAATTAGAAGTGTACAGAGTAGAGGCATCAGGGACCAGAACATCTGCTGAAGGTAAAAAGTGTATGACCGAACTACTGCTTGATTTTGTAGAAAATCTAAGTGTGCAATGATCAAAAGGAGAACATGAACATTAAAACTACATGTGATGGTATACGTCTAAAACACCAATTCTTGGGAGGTAGCTCAGGAGAATATTGAGTCTAAGGACAGGATTGCGAATTTTAATCCATGCCTCAACATAAACAAATAAACAACAACAAAACAAAACCTAATAAATGATAATAAAAACCTGCTTTCAAATATGAATTTAGCAACATTCCTGCTACTTTCATACTGACTGCAATAATGAAAAAAAGTGTTTTCTGCTCGAGAACTTGCTAACAGATGAAATAGCAAAATATATAGTAGGGAAGAGAGAGAAAATTGAAGTAACCATAATGGCAAATCAAAATGGCTAATATAATTGCAACTTAAAATAGTTGAGAGAATCAAATTTACAAAACATTGAATGAAGTTTTACAAATATTTATTTATATCAAAAATAGTAAATTAATTAGTCTATTCATTTATAGTGAATTTGACTAATAAAAATAAACACATATACTTTGGAGAATCAAATAATAATTAAAAATTCTAAATACAAATTATTTAACTAGTACATTTATCTTAATATGTAAGCTTTGTTAATTCTTTGATAAGATTATTAATGCTTTGAGAGTACAGCTACTTTTAAAGAATAATTAACTGAAATTAAAATAAAACAGTGAGTTTAGTATTTAACAGAAAGCACAACTTTTATTCAAAATACTTATGAAAGGTAATTTCAGACTTATAGTAAATATTTGCTGATTAATTATAACTACAGAGATATATTAATATAATAAATTGTTTATTTTTCTATATTGTTTTATTTTACTTCTATTCTATATTGCATCTGCTTTTAATTTTTTTCTTTCACTTATTGAGATTTTTGAGGTTTCAATTTCAATTTTTATTTTTACTTTTAATTTATTACATAACCAGCAAATTTATTTATTTATTTGTTTGTTTAATTTTTTTAAAAAAGAAAACAATTCAACTTGTTTCGTTTTACATACCAATCCCAGTTCCCACTCCCTCCCCTCCTCCCATTCTCTCCAGCTTCCTCCACCACATCCCCCATCCACTCCTCAGAGAGTGTAAGGTACATTGCTTTGAGGATGGACCAAGGCTCTCCTTACTATATCTGGGCTGAGCAAGATATCCATCCAAAGAGAATAGGTTCCCAAAAAGCCAGTACAGGCAGTAGAAATAAATACAGGTGCCACTGCCAATGGTCCTGAAGTCTCCTAAGCCGTACAACTGACACCCATATTCAGAGTTCTAGTTTGGTCCTATGCTGGTTCCTTCCCTGACCAGCCAGAGTTGGTGAGCTCCCATTAGCTCAGGTAAGCTGTTTCAGTGGGTGTCCTTACTATGGTCTTGACCTCTTTGCTCATATTTTCCCTCCTTCCACTCTTCGACTGTACTTTGGGTGCTCAGTCTTCTGCTCTGCTATGGGTCCCTGCTTCAGTTTCCATCAGTTGGAGGATGAAGGTTTTGTGGTGATATTTAAGACAGTCATCATTCTGACTACCGGGCAAAGCCACTTTTGTCACCCTTTTCACTATTGCTTAGGGTCTTAGCTAGGATCATCCTTGTGGATTACTGGGAATTTCTCTAGTGTCAGGTTTCTTGCTAGCACCATAATGGCTCTCACAATCAAAATATCTCTTTCCATGCTCTCTGTCTCTGCCCTTCCTCCATCTTGACTATCTTAGCTTCCTTAAGTTCTCCCCCCTTCTCCCCTTCCTCTCACTTTCCACCTTTCTTCTCCCCACAACCCCATGCTCCCCATTTTGTCATGGAGGTCTTGTCTATTCATTGTCTATATATGCTTCTCTTAGGGTTCACCTTGTTACTAAGCTTCTCGTGGGTCATGGACTTTAGATTTGCACATTTATTGAGATTATTATATAATTACATCAGCCTACTTTAAGTGTCCTCCTTCCAAATAATCCCACATATCATTCCTTGCAATTTTTGGCCTTTAAAAAAAATTTCCTTTCTCTCTCTCTCTCTCTCTCTCTCTCTCTCTCTCTGCATTAATTGGTGATAAGGGCACAACTAGTCTTCATCTAATACCGAATGGTCAGCCCTGAAAACATGCATGCAAGTAACATTGTATAGCTGAGCAGGTTTTATTTATGAATTTAGGGATATTATATATATATATTAGATTTCTCAAAACTATAAGGAAAGAAAATAGTATACTGCATGAGTTCTCAGAAGACTTATTTAGGCAGTCATGTTGTTGATACTTCATGGGAGTAGCTTTCCTGGTGTTTCAATGAGATTCAAACTCACAACAGGCTTCTGTGCATCTGACTTTTCACTGTTCCACACTCTCATCACAAACATCATGGACTTTGTGTTAAGAAGGTGGATTTTAGATAGATCAGCTGGGACTGGTTAGTAGATGATTATTTGTTTCTCAGCTTAATCAGTTGCCTTTCTTAATGGTCTCCAGCTTTTGCAAAGAGAAGTTTCTTTGCTGAGGGTAAGGAATACAATTACAGTGGGTAGAGGTTAAATACTTAGAATGCAGTTAGAAGTTATGTTGGCTTCTTAAGCTGGCAGTTGTAGGTTCTCCTCAAGATGCAAGATTTCATTAGCCCTGAACAACATTAAACAAAGAAGCAAACAAAAATGTATAGGAAAATAAATATTCCACGAAATGCTGAGAAAAGGAGGAAATGGTGGTTCGTAGGGAAGAGTTCCACCATCTGGGTAGCTAATACAAATTGATAAGCCATGAGAAGATATACATGCATATAATAATATTTAGACTGATCAGATTGAGATCACAAAATTTATATATTTATTAATGCTTGTATGTGCAGCAATAATTTAACAAATAGTTCAGAGGCCAAAAATTTAATAGAAAATTGGATGGCATACATTGGAGTGGTTGGAGGGATGATAGGGGCAAAGGAGAAAGAAATGAGACACTAATATCCCCATATTGCACATTTACAACTTGTTTTGAGAATCATCATAACCATATGTGCATTGTATAGTACAAGACTGAAAAAATGTTAAGTAACGCAGATGAATAAAATGTAGGATTGGAAATGAATCAAGTGAACATGGTATATGAAAACAATTATCTTCCAACACAATTTATTTCTTACTCAGCTGATTGGCCTAATATTTTATCTCTGAAAAGATACATCTTAGAAGCCCTATAGTTTAGAACAAAAGAAAAACCCACAACTATGGTGAACAAGTCTTAGACATTTAATAAAGTTATCAGTATATTGCTATTTGAGGTTTAACAAGTGTGATGGTTAGTAGTATTTGCAAATTAAATGACACATCGAAGGGTGTTGGAGGCAGAGCTCTTGGAATTCCCGTGGGTATGACCTTAAGTTAACTGGCCTGAGAGGACCCTTATCCTCTGAATAGTACTATTTCCTAGACTGGGATCCTGGGCTACATAGAAAGGAAGAGTAAGATTAGCCTTTCTCTTCTCCCTAACTGTGGTTGAAAGGAATCAGTTGCCTCAGGTTCCTGCTACACTGAGCCATGACTAACTAAACCATAAAACTGTGTGTGAGTAAAAATAAACACCCTGTCCTTAAAGTTGGTTTGGTCAGTAAATGTTATCACAGTGGCAAAAATAATGAAAGGCTATAAAAGCACCCATCATTCATTCATATAATGTAGGCTCCAGATGTGAGTTCATTTTGGGAACTTAAATTTCCTGAGATATATTTTGATGAACTATGACACTATACAATTGAAATATATTTATTTTAATATATATTCTAAGTTACAAATTATTGATGATTGACATTTCTATAAACTTGTTTACAATGATAAAAGATCACTGATGCATAGACAGAATTATTTGCAGTTGAATCATAAATGCTAGATAATATGATTTATCTAAGACTAATCAAATTTTTCTTCTTAATAAAATCACAATAACATGGCTTCTTAAACATCATATACTTTTCTAAATTTTATTTATTTATATTTTATATATCAATGTTCTGTATGCCAGAAGAGGGCACCAAACCTATTTAGATGGTCATGAGTCACTATGTGATTTCTGGGAATTGAACTGACGACCTCTGGAAGATCCGCTAGTACTCTTAACACCTAAGCCATCTCTCCCTCTTGACATCCTATATTCTATAAACATTTATATAGTATTCCTTCTACTGACCTTTTTTTTTCATCCTCTAACAATACTTGAGTCATTTTTGAATATATTTTCCTTTTAGAGATTGGGATTCTCAAAGATGGATTATCAAATTCCAATGTATTTTTTTCTTTTTTTCTTATATTGTTTTCCGAAACTCCAGCCCTTGTTTCTTGTAGAAATAGTGTTTATATATTCCTACAAAGAAAAGGTATAGCCACTCATGCTCATATATTTTTGTATATAACTAAGAGAAAATGAAATACGATTTTTCATCACGTTGTTTTTGCAGAGAAACATGTCCATGCTGTAGAGATAGACTTATAATCAAAACTAAACAGTAAAACATAAGAAAAACCTTCTACAGTATCCACATGTTATTGGAAAACTAAGAAGACTGTTAAAACATACTCCATTTTCTCTAGCTCACAGTCAAGGCAGAAGTAAATTTAGTTCAACATATAAGTTAAAAAGTTAAAATAAACTGTGAATGATGTGAAATACTAATTATGAAATAAACTAGAAATGCACAGATACATCCCCACCTAAGTATATTTTTCAGTTTTAATATTTATATTCATTATTTGATACATTTAGAAAAATCTTAAGGGTCATGATTTGAGTGTATACTTAACAACTTTGCAGTTAACCAAAATGAAAGACATTGATCTACTTATTCAAGACATTTATTAAATGTTCTATACATTACTAAATCTTTTTAAAATAACATTCAATATTTTATTATTACATGCTGAAATATAGTACTTAATAATTACAGAAAATTTCCAACTACAAAATGTTTCTACTTGTATATACTCATGCATTTCATAAGTTGGGAATAGAAGCAAATTCCTGATGATAACAAATCACTTTATAATCAAGGCATTTGTGTATGTAAATCAGCCTTATTAGTGAGTTGGAAAATTACTTCTAATGCAAATAGTTTTCTAAAACAAAAATTATAACAGTTTATTGGTAGTAAAATATTTGAACATATTAGTGGTATTTATTTATATTTCAGTGGTTCTCAATCTTTCTTATGCTGTGTCCTTTAACATAGTTCCTCATGATGTGGTGACCCCCATCCTTAAAGTTATCTTTGTTGTTACTTCATAACAGTAATTTGGTACTGTTATTCGTAATGTTTGTTAAATATTTGTGTTGTTTGATGGTCTTAGCTGCCCACTGTGAAAGGGTTTTTCAATTTCCAAAGGCATAGTGACCTACAGCTGCTCTATTACCTTCTAAGTGAGGTTTATTTTCGTACAGATTATGTTCTCATTCTTTGTTTATCTAAGTATAATTTAGGATATTGTATCCCATACTGGAAAACATCAATCTTTCTCCATGCCATAAATCTGAAGGTGACTGGCCTCCTCTTATCTGAGGTCTCTTTAGCGCCAACAGGATGAATTCACCGTGGGAAATTTTGGCTAAGTTTAAATTAGGCAGAATCCAATGCTATCATGCTACTACTATACAGTGGGGGACGCGGCAAAATTAATAATTATCAATTTACCAACTGATAATGAGAAAAAGAAATGATAAATAACCATGAGATAAATATATTTACCGGATTTAAATTAAAGAATGGACACTTGCATTGAAGTATCACATTGTAACTCATTCATAAGTGTAATTTCATGTTTTCTGTATCAGTTAAAAACTACTCTGAAGCCAGGCGCTGGTGGCAAACATGTTTAATCCTAGCACTCGGGAATAGAGGCAGGCAGATTTTTGTGAGTTCAAGGCCAGCCTGGTCTACAAGAACTAGTACCAAGACAGGCTCCAAAGAGAAACCCTGTGTCGAAAAACAAAAAACAAAACACAAAACAAACAAACAAAGAACAAAACCAATTAATCTTAATAGAAAAATGAATGTATTAATTTTCACATGAGATTTCCTAGTACTTATATATTTATTATATTTAATACAGTATTGCTACTGCTAGTAGAATCATGTGTTCAGCTATTAGAGCATACTGAATATTCTGAGAAAGCATGTATCCAATCCTACTTCCTAAAGGCAGTTTCCATAATTTATACATTATTGCTCACTACCAAAACTTTTAGCATATTAGCCATTCCATGAAGCAGCTTTAACAAAGTAAATAATTTTTAGCACATTATATATAATTCAATTTAAAAGGATCACAAATTTATTTGTGATGTGTCTTTAAAGACTACTTATGGTTCTAAGGAAAAAATTTAAACACAAATACTGCTTTAACAGTTCAAAACTCTGTGTTTCCACACAGAAACAGCTTTCAAAAGCATACATATTATAAAAAACAATCTTTTTGTTTTATAATGATAAGTCATGTTAGAATATTTTGAACAAAATGATCACATTAATTTTGCCTCCTCAGAGTGGCAAAGGTAACTTGAAAAGAAACAACTATCACTATATTTTGTAATGAGAGACAATTCATTGTAATTTCTTATTTTTAATTAATTCATTGTCATTTCTTAATTTTTCTTTGATGATTATAATTATATTAGGGTATGATTGGAAACTTCAAGATTAGAATTAAAACCCTTTATAATTTTAAGAAGAATATTCTTTCACTAATTTCACGTGGTTCTGCAGTACAGGAAATACCACTGTCGACTTTAGCCAGAGTGCCATCTGATGGCACAGCTATCTCAATAAACGAATCACAAATCCTGCTCAGCATATTTAACTTCAGCTTAAAAATAAGGAAGACATACATTAGATTAGGATTTAACTTTCGGAGATGTCAGAGAAAAGTTTGGGATTTTTATTAAAAGTTCAGTATAAAGATAGTTGTAAATTAAGAAAGCTGTTTTTTGTTTGTTTTAACAAACTAACGTTTTATTGTTGGCTTATTGGCTGGTTTTTCAATAGTAATATAGACCTGTTTGTAAACAGCTGGAACCTTAAGAGGAACAGCATAGATAAGCTAATGACAGACAAGCCTCAGAGAGGAATCAAGTTAGAGGAACTCGCCATCACACCAAAGTGCTGTTTGTCTTAATATTTATACCACATCATTAATTAACTGTAAACTGTGAAGAAGGATCCAACCTGGCTCATCGCAATTCTTTCTTGTAAAATCACGCGAGTGCTATTTTCTCTAGCATTGTTTGGACTCATTATATTGCAATATTTAAGAAAAAACATTCTGTACATTAATGTTATATAAATACTAGAGGATAATGTCGGATAAACATTTTTGAGGGAAATAATATGGAGACTATAAAACTGGCTTATTATATACAAGATCTTGGGCAACACATGATGTTAAAGCAACTGCTTTGTAATAGTAAAAACCTTAGGCTTTTAAAATCATTTTGAAATTCCTTTCTTTCTGGAAGGTTATTTGTTTCCATAATTTTATGAGTTTTATGTAGTACTTTACAGATTTTGTTGCATAACACTGGCACACTTAACTGCTACATATTTCAATTTAGTATTATTTTATGAGTAAATTAACCCTAGTTTTGTCAACAAAGTTATTATCTTTATTTTTATTATCTGTAAGACTCAAAAATGAATCAAGAAATATTTAATATTTCATTATTGACCTGTAAAGATTACTATTTCTTGGTTTTAGTGGTAGTAAACGGCAATATTTCCACATAAAATAGTTTGAATAAATTTCTGCTGGTTACTCAGTTATATATGTCAGCCAGGGTACAGAGCAGTAAGACATTGCTTAGAATAAACATGGTCAAACAAGAAATATCCATAAAGCATGCATTTAAAAGTTCTGAAACACTCAAGATTGATTTTACTTTTCTCTAGTTTGCTATACTTCCTCTATCAAAATATTGATTCATTTGATGACTTTTCTAGAGTCCCACTTTTGCAGTAATCCCAAATATTAATGACCTGAAGAGAATGAGAAGTGTTTATATTCTCTTTATACTTGCTTGAATCTATTTGTTGTTGGACTTTATATAAAATTTGAGACATTAGATGTAACATTTGCTATGTTTTAAAGAAACAGCCTCATTTGATTAGGAATTGCAAATAAGACATGTTTGCCCTAGCCTAAGAGTTGGAATTCTTACAATTTTTATAAGGCTTTAGAGGACAATACAAAATCTATACTTCTGATTTAAGTCAAAGTAAACTGATTTTTCATTATAGAAAAACTTATTCTTACTAATATACAAAAACATTTGACATTGTAAATAATAGAGAAAAATAGCATGTAGAATTGTCTCTGCATCTTTAAGGAAATGGAAAGAAAGGGGATATAAATGCATAATTTATCCATAAATGCAGGTTCAGGGCAATTTTCCAAAAAATCTAAAATATAAAGAATACTATAATTCCAAAAAGACACATTTTTAAAGTGGAGGAAAAAAGAAAATGAAGGAAAATCATTTGCATTTCAGGCAAAAGTGGACTCCAAAACAGATATCCTTACATAGAGGAGAAAAGGCATGCTCTCAGGCATGTAAATCCTGAACAGTTTTTATGATGATAGGTAATAGAAAGGCCAGTGTGTTATGAGAATTCATAGAAGATTTTAAGATGATGGAGTGGAAGAGCAGCTTAGCTGGCACACTCTACACGGAGGACTTAAATAAAGGACAAATGACACTAAGAGGTCACCTCTCCTGTTGCCCTCAACATTACTAAAGACTTCGTGTGAATTATTCATCACAGCTATTTTCCTCTAGATTTGGAAATAAAATATGCAGTTTAAAAATATGGCTTTCTTGTCTGTCTTTTGGAACAAGCACTTTCTTCCTATTTTTCTTTTCCTTTCACAAGTTTGCTGTTAAAAAGTAATATGCAAAAACTGAGTACATCTGAAGATTTTTTAAAGTATTTTTTACATTGATATTAAAATGAAGCAGTTTTATACATGCATATTAACTGAAACAAGTCTGGTTCTTCGTCTTTGGAGCAGATAGGTACAGACCTATTAGAAGAGAACATTAAATGAGCCATGGCATGGTAGGTTCTAGTTTATTCCTATGAACTTAATTTTAGTTTTACATAGAGGGGTATTAAATATAGAAATGTGTATAAATCTTCATATCTTAGTAAAAACCTGCAAGTGACTTTGGTTAGTCAGAGACTGGAAGCAGAAAAATCATACCAATAATTAGTGTCTTGTATCCAGAACATGGTTTCTAATGTCAATGTTTTGTAAAAGAATAGAAACCTTGTAGAGAAACCACCAATTCCTGGAAACATAAACAACACGGAAGGTCACCCTAACCAAGAACTTTACACTGATAAATATCAATATCTGCATCTATCAATTACATAGTTAGGAGAAAATTGTTATGTGATGAGATAAAATTTGGGGTTTTGAGAGTTCCTCTCATAATTCTAAGTCTCAGATTAATGATAGGGAGACAAAGAAAGTCAAAATCCAAATTGTGCCTTGTACTAAGTGATGCACAAGATCAAGTCAAAGCAAAATTACTTGACAACTGGACTAGAAATGGGCTTAAAAAGAAATGTGAACATCCTGATAAAGCGTTTTAACTGATGTTATAATTAATATTTTCATTAAATTAAAAACTGTCCATATTAAGTTAATAAAAAGGAGCAAAGTACATGGGAACTATGCCATGGTTTCAATTTCTCTGTTTTCACAAAATATTCTAAAAGTAAAGATTTTCTCATTCATAAATAAAAGATTATTTGCAGTAAGAACATATTTCTGGTAGAGATAAGTCTGATAGGATGCGAACATTATTACAATTGAATCATTATTTAGGGTAGTTAATGCAAATACTAATGTTACATTCTGTATTGTTAATTCTTGTCTATGTCAGCCACATGGCTTGGTAACTTTTATCAGTGAAGCATTCTCATCTTGCTTCTTCTGTAGACTATCATTTCTCTTCCCAGAATTCTCCTATTTTTGTTGCCCCACCCATACTTTCTGCCTGGCCGCTGGTCAATCAGCATTTTATTAAACCAATACAAACAATAAATCTTTACAGCATAGAAAATCATCCCACAGTACTTTCCTTCTTATTGTTCTCTTTTTTTAAAAAAAAAGAACTCTGAATCTAATTTCCTTTGTTTAGTTTGTGTTGTTCCTGACCATTATTTATAACAACTTGTGACCAAAATTCTAAACAAAGATAAACACCCACAATCCATTTTTTGGGAAGGTGAGCACAGTTTTTTTTTTTTAGCTACTTTTGTTGTTGTTGTTGATTGGTGGTATTGATAACCTTACGGGAAAACTAAAGATAAATTAGGATTATGGTCAAGTCCTCACTGAAATACTTTGTAAGGCTTGATCATCTTAGCCAGCAGTCTTGAGGCTGTCCTCGATGTCTTTATCCCCATAATGTCAGCTTCAGGGTTAGGGACATCATTTAGGGGTTAATTATTACTGACATAGGGTTGGAGGTTGGGGTGAAAATTATGTTGGCTCAGAGATCTCTTTGCAAAAAGAGATAAAAAAGGGAAATTAAATGGGATAATTGGTAGATTAGTGTGAGCTCACTTGTACAGATAATAATAGTGAGTAATAGAGTAAATACTTGTGAGCTATTTATAGATAATTTAATTTGGTATACATTCTTGTATATTGATACAAATTCAAATTTATTTGCTATATTGAATATGCTTCTATTTCTGTTTAAAATATTTCTACACCTATGCAAAGTCATGTTGTCAGATTGTATGTAGGCATGTTTCTTCTTCTGTTTAAGATATTTGTATATTGACACAATTTTAGGATATATTTATCATATTGCATTATACATTTCTGCCTCTAATCAATTATACATGGTTTACAATTTGAGGTCATTGTCATTATTTGCTGAATAGTTCTTTAAAGATTGTTTAATATTCTAATATAAAGTCTTCGTCTTTAAGTTATACAGGTATTAATAATATGGGTTAATAGTCATCCATGTTTGCCACACTTATAGTTAGATTAATCAGATTCCTTAGATACATAGAGATTGTATTCTGCATAAATAGGTAATATTCAACCACTTCAAAGAACTGTAGAATTTAGCAATTAAATAACTTAAGGTTCTGAGTGAGACATGATTGCTTTTGGTAGCACCAATCTATTTCTGAAAGAATGTTGAACACCAATGATACTATAATTGAAGCCTGCTTTCTTCTTGGTAAAATAGCCTTTGGATGAGGGACTGCCCATTTCTCAACCACTGACAGGGTAAGATGGTAAGATAGTTTTGAAAAAAATTTCTTGCCTCTGAAAATGGTCTGTCATTTACTCTAGGCCTTAGTCAAAGTTGATTGCTTCAACATTACAAATGAGATTTGGTGTGATTGCCTAGGTAGTCGGTTGTCTCTATCCTTTACTGCATATTTCAGAAACTGCTTGATTGTACTTCCTGCCTGCTCAAGTAATATTATGTCCCTTTTTGGACCTTCAGTGGAATTGAAGATTAGATAGTCATAGGTACTTTCCTATTATTATTTAGCCAAGTCATTTCTAATACAAGATTTAGACTCCTTAGGATAGAATGATTATTTAAAAAATTAGCATATGTTCCTTGCTTTATATTGTTTATACTGGTTGTAGTTCTAATTTTTCACTTGATATGTTTTATACTTGAATGCAATACAATCAAAATCATTAAAATTTATATAAATATTATAACAGTTTACTAATTCAATACTATACAAGCCCTAATTTTAAGTTGCTATGAAAAGATCATTAAATACAGCCAAGAGTTTAAAATGCACAAACACTTTGAAAATCATTTTAGCAGTTTTTTTTAAGGCTGTCCATTCTCACCATATCTCTTCAACAGAGTTCTTGAAGTTCTAGCAATAGCTATAAGACAAAATAAGGAGATCAAGGGGATTCAAATTGGAAAGGAAGAAGTCAAACTTTCGTTGTTTGCAAATGATATGATAGTGTACATTAGTGACCCCAAAAAAACTCTGCCAAAGAACTCCTACAGCTGATAAATGACTTCAGTGATGTGGCAGATTACAAGACAAACTCAAAAAAAAAATCAGTAGCCTTCTTATACACAAAGGAAAGAGAAGCAGAGAGGGCATTCAGAGAAACTTCACCTTTTATGATAGCCACAAATAGCATGAAATACTTTGGGATGACTCTAAACAAGGAAGTGAAAGATATATTTGACAAGAACTTTAAGTCATTGAAGAAAGAAATTGAAGAGGACACCAGAAAATGGAAAAGGCTTCCCATACTCTTGGATGGGTAGGATCAACATATTAAAAATGGCAATTCTACCAAAGGCAAT
>LOEQ01004013.1:67467-82094 GCA_001685075.1 Bramus lutescens
TAGATAGATAGATAGATAGATAGATAGATAGATAGATAGATAGATATGCATATACAGCATATGGAATAATGAGTTGTCTGAAACTGAGAATAAGTGCATGAGCAATATATATGACACTTGATCCCTGCTGGAAATTGATATTCCCTATCTCATCAGCCATTAACCACTGGTAGTTTTTCATGCAAGAGAATGATCTGGTGGAATTTCCCACATCCATAATGGCATAACCAATGGTGTCATTATGCTAATCTTACTGAGTGTTCATGGGTAAAATCTTCCTGTCCATTCTAGGAAGCACTATTTATCTTTATTTAGAAAACCTGGTTCTTTGGCTCTTAGAGTATTTCCAGGTCCTCTTATGTGAAGTTCCGTTTTGTGGGGTAGATTAAATGATTTAGTGGGGTTGTAAACCACATTAACACTTATTACTTGCCTGTAATCCAGATTTGGATCTCTGTAGTTTCCTCCATCTATTGTGTAAAAATGTGGCTTTGATAAGAGTTGTACCAAACCACTTTGTGACAAAGTTAGGGTCTTGTGGAAATAGGATTTTCCACCCAGAAAATAAAGCCATCAGACTGACCCATAGGAAAGTCTGTGCTTCGGTCAACTTCTTGATATTAGAAGGCCAGTACACTGTGGGAATGACACTCCCTTTCAGTGGCACTCAGTTGTCTGAGAGTCATTGGGGAAAAGTCAGTAAACATCAAAGAGAAAAGTGAAGGATGTATTTATGGGATGATACTATGTCTCTAAATATCAACATACAGTGCTGGAATGGTGAAGGCTGGAAAATAATGATATTCCCATAAAGTTAAGTGTACATTGATGACAGCGGTTCAATTACCTTTTGTTGAAGCATGTTTACATGTTTAAAAGTTGATCAATTGAAATATTCAAAGAATGTGAATGGTTATGGATAAAATCATAAGATACTGTAAAACACAATTTAGTGTCTGCTAATGAAATGGACTTTGTCTATACAATGACATCCAGGAGGCAAAATGTAAAGCTTTTAGTAATATATACTGGCACACAGTTGTTTTAGTCAAAGACCCTTCATGCTTTTAAGATTTTACAAATATGGAGCTTAAATCATAAAATAATTTGTATTCTTAATTTTCAAGTAAATCAGATTCCAAGTGTTCCCTATTCTTAAAAGAATTGAACATAGTCATTAACAGTGCTGCATTTTATATATAAAAATAGAAACGAGATTCGGACATGGTTTTTCCCTCAAGAAAGTATAGTAGTTTAAGATGATGAACATACTAATAACCCTATTTGGATGACTATATAATGTACACCTGAGACATTTTCATTGTCTAAGGTTTATCTGTGGGTACTGGGTTGATTTTACATTAACAATGAAATATGAACAATGAAATACATATATATATATATNTATATAATTACTTACACATATCAAGTCTTGGTCAATTAAGGATATATACACTTGAAATAAATAAGAGTGCTCAAATTTTCATAATAAAATCCTATAATTATGATAAGCAAAACAGTACAGGGAAATGCATTTTGAGCAAAACCAAGTTACATGATGAGTAAGGTAATTACACTTTACACATAGTTTTACCTAATGGTTATTTTAGTTGTAAATAATTTGATTATAAATACATGCACTTTGGCAATATTACCAAAAACAATCTACAGATTAATGCAATGTCCATCAAAACCCAAAATAATGCTTCACAGACATCAAAAAAAATAGTCAACATCAAATGGACAAATAAAAAATACAGGAAAGCTAAACAATCCTGTATAATAAAATAACTTTTATAGGCACCATCATCCCTGGCTTCAACCCTGCTATAGAGCTACTGTAATGAAAACAACCTGTTATTGCCAAAAAATGAAGAGAAGCACCATTGGAATTGAATGGAAGACCGAAAATCAATCTGCACATCTATGAGCACCTGATTTTTGACAAAGAAACTAAAAACATAAAATGGAAAAAAGAGAGCATATTTCTTTTTTCTTCATCTTTCTGATGCAGGCATAACTGAATATCAACATGTAGAAGAATGCTGATAGATCCATATCTATCAACATGCACAAAACTCAAGTAAAAAGGGATCAAAGACCTCAACATAAAACCAACCACTCTGAACCTCATAGTAGAGAAAGTAGGAAATACACTTGAACACACTGGCACAGGAGACCACTTCCTACATATAACCACAGTAACGCAGACACTGAGAGAAACAATTAAAAAAATGGGACCTCCTGAAGCTGAAAAGCAAAGGACCCTGTAAACAAAACAAAATGGCAGCCTATAGAATGAGAAAGATCTTCACTAACCACACATCTGACAGAGGAATGATCTCTGAAATATACAAAGAACTCAAGAACATTAAAAGAACTAATAATCCAATTTAAAAATGGGGTGCAAACCTAAACAGAGAACTCTCAACAAACAAATCTAAAATGACTGAAAGACACTTATGGAAATACTCAACATCCTTATCCTTCAGAGAAATGTCAATCAAAAAAAATTGAGATTCCATATTATACCTGCTAGAATGGCTAAGATCAAAAACACTGATGATGACAGCTTATTCTGGAGAGGCTGTGGGATAAGGGGAACACTTCTCCATTGTTATGGGATGCAAACTTGTACACTTTGGAAATCAGTATGGCACTTTCTCAGGAAATTATGAAACAATCTACCTCAAGATCTATCAATACCACTGTTGGGTATATATCGGTATATACCCAAAGGATCCTCAATCACATCACAAGGACATGTGCTCAACTTTGTTCATAGCAGCATTACTCATAAAAGCTAGAACCTGGAAACAATCTAGATGCCCCTCAGCTGATGAATAAATAAAGAAAACACAGTGGTAAAAAATGACATCTTGAAATTTGCAATTAAATACTTCTAGAAAAAAACATATAAAATTTTTATTTAATAGATATAAAGTCACAAATTATCTTGTATGCTAATCTCAAAGTATCTTTATCCTCCTTCAGCTGGATAGCATTAAAAGTATTCACCAACCTTGTTTGTCTTATTAAAGACCTATTAACAGAGAAAGGAATATCACCAAACAATTTATGTATTAATTGCCATGGTTTTTGTTTCCTTTCTTGCATTTGCCATACACAATATAGATTCTTTTTTAGTTTCATAAATTTCTGTTGTAGTATACATTTGGAGGCATGTACCCAAAACGTTCAGGTACATTTACATTTTAAACTTTTAGTTTATCAGTCACTTACTAATGTTCATTAATTTTAACATTAACATGATTTTAAGCTATCTTTCTTACCCTGTGACATAAATAAATGTGGAACAATCACCATAGTTGGTTACTATTAAGGGTAAATTTGTATTTACTACTAATTATAGTACATAACTACAGGATGTATAGAAAAGAATACCAAATGACTAAATTAGCTTATGATAAAGATTAATAATTTCAAAACCCTGCTTGTCAATAGACCAGGTTAATTGGAACCAAAAACTTTCACTTTTGACCCATAATATATCATTAAAGCCTCAAAATCATTCTATTAGTAATTTTAGAATTCAATGTATTTTAATCAACTGGGAAGCTTATATTTTGGCTGTGCTACTTTTTTTTGAACATTATAAATCATACTTCCAAAATAAGTTACAGGTTCTTTTTAGAATTTTGTTTTGGGGTTTAACTGAAGTACTATTCTTGAGATTCCTGACAGTCATGTGTTTTCATTTGTTTGTCTGCTTATCTGTATTGTATTGATATTTATTTCAAGGCATCTTTGAGAAAATACTTTTCAGGAATATAAGAAGGGCTTACTCCCACTCACTGAGCTGTTCCACGCTGTAGGCTAAACAATTAAAAAGATCACAGTCATCTGAATACTAGACATTTGTTTCTCAAATTAACAGTGAATTGCCACAAAAGTGCTGAGCCATGCTGACACTGCTGGATGAAATCCATGGGTAAGCTGTCTTTGTTTCTGCTTAAAAAACTCCTACAGTTCTCAGCTCCTAATAGTTCATTGGACTGTGAGGGTACAGACAGAATGGCCTAAGGACACAATCTGGTTAAATTTGTCTACCATTCTAGTAAATGTTTGTACTTTCCCCAATGTGTGGTGGTTTAAATACAAATGGTCTCCATATGCTCATCTGCTTGAATGCTTAGCACTACTTGAGAGGGATTGGGGCATTGGTCTTATTGGAGTAGGTGTGCTCTTGAAGGAGTGTGTCACTGGGGCTGGGCTGTGAAGCTTCAAGAGTCTAAACCAGGCCCGATGGCTCTCTCTTCCTGTTGCCTGAAAATCTGCATGTAGAACTCTCAGCTACTTCTCTAGTGCCTTGTCTGCCAGTGTGCCACCATGGTCTTCAACTTGATAGTGGACTTACATTTCTGAAACTATAAGCAGGTTGAAATTAAACTCTTTTCTTTACAAGAGTTTTTGCGGTCACGGCGTCTTTTCCAAGCAATAGAACAGTGACTAAGATACAATGGATCTGAAGTTCAGTGGCTTGTTTCTTATCATGGTCTATGGGATGTTTTTGGGTTTTAAATTTTAAAATCTTAGCTTTTTTACTGCTATAGAAACATTCTGTTTCACAATTTAGCATAATTTAGAGAGCAGATCGTGTTTTGTATAGTATAAGTTGATAAATATTCAAAAATAGAACATATATCAGTATTTAGATAGTAATACAGGGTTCAAACAGTTAAATAATACAAAAGAAACCTTACTATTCATCTCTTTCTTCTCCTTTTATTCTTTAATAAAATTCTGATATTTTGGCACTTTCTATTACCTTTTTATACTTATGGGCATAATCTAGCTAAATAAAAAATAAATAGCCAACCAATTAATAGTATTTAGGTAGATGCAGACATACAGAAGAATCTTACCAGTCATCATCTCATTCAGATTCCTGTGTCAGTATATCTGGTTATTACTAATAACATAACATATAATGACTTATTATGAAATTATAATCTAACAAATTATTTGCTACTTGATTATCATTTACTACTTAAAAATCGCATGCAAAATTACATATTGCTGTTATATTTAATTAATATTTCTAATAAAATAATATCTGGTACATCATGTGTTCTTTTGGAGTATTTTATGTAAAAGACCATAGAAACATTTTTATTCAAATTTAGTAATGATATATTTTATTTTCATCAGATAGTATATATAGGAAGTCTAAAAGCACTATTAAGGAACAGGTTCTACATCTAGGTTATCAGCAGGTGAAAAACACCTTAAACTTCGTTACTAAGAGAATTTTTTATATTAAAGTTAAAATATAATTATATTGCCCCTCCAGTACGAGTTCACTTTTAAACATGGCTAGCAACATCTCTTTCATTTCTAACCATAGCAAATTGTGAATGTCTTGGTAAAATTTTTACAGGTCTTGGATTGTATGTCAGTATAGCTTATCAGTCAATCATAAAAATAAGAAAAGACTTTTTAAACTTTAGGGAGGATGAATTCTGATGGAAATTTAAGATGAATTAGTTCAAGAATAGTGAGTATATGTAAGGATTGTTTTTCTTAACTCTATCGTATTTTGGAACAGAATATGAGTAGAATGAATAAGAATTAAAAATGTAGATAATGTAGTATGCCTGTGAGCACTACACTACTATAATTTTAATAAACAATAAGTAAATAAAACTAAAATGCAAAATCATGTCTTACAATAATATTCCTGGGATTAAACACCAAAATGAAAATGATGGGAGAAAAAATTATGTTTACGGTTCTCAAAATTTAAAAGGAAGATAAATAGTAAGAGAGTTGGATACATCTCTTTATTTCAGGAAATATTTTTTCTGCCATCACTGTATTACCTATTAAATCTCTTGGTTATTCCAAAGTTTTTCAATAATATTCTGTTTCTGATAACACGATACATTTGAGCTGCAGAATATGGAGAAGTCAAGCTGGAATGGCCTTGCAATTTCATTGATACAGGGTAGCTTCCTTAGAGCTAGAAGGTGTCATTGATGTTGCCAGAGAGGAAAAGCAGGTGTCAGTCTTAACCAGCTATGAACCTCAAGAGCTACTAGACGACTTCCCTATCAAGACAAGTCTGCTTGTGCAAGAGTGGAACAAATGTCATTGAAGAGACTTTGACATTGAATTCAAGGCCTCGTCTTTGAGATGAGTGCTACCCCTTGTACCATTCTCAAGTCAAGAACCTATGACTTGACAGAATATAGGACCTAAGGAGAAATATCCACTACTATTTTGCTAAATGAAAATAGTATTAAAATGATTTATCATTCTATCTATAAAATAAAACATCTCTCGACCCTCATAAGAGAAATTGTTATTTGATGTAGTAATTGAGAGAGAAAACTGTAATTACTAAACTCCCACTTTAAATTATATATATGTATATATACTGAATATTTAGCCATTAAGGCTCAGGGACCATGGAAGAAGAGAGAGTGGCAAGAGTAAAACAGGAAAAAGTTGTAGCAGATAAGGAGTCAGTGTCTTCTAGACACAGTTCCTAATGCAGCTAGGAACTCATAGTGCCTGTCATTGCATGGGAAAATCACAGAACTGGCCAATGAACTCTTAACAATTGTCAGCTTTTGGGAAAGGGAGAGTCAGTATTCTCTAAGAGTGTAGCCATTCATAGGTTGCTACACTCTAATCGAGAGTCATGTTGCCAAAAATTTGGTCAACAAAATCTGTTCTTCGAATGGAAAAGAATGACATAAAGTGTGTAGGTAAAGAAGCAGGAAGGATTGGGATTGAGTTAAAGCAGGAGGGGTGTGAATATATTTAAAATACCATATATAAAATTCTCAAATATTGATATGATAAAATATTTAAGAGTTTTAATTATGTGGCATAAATATGTTTATGACACCACTGATGTGATTGATTTTGTGTATGCACACCTTTGAATATAGATCTAAAAAATTCTAAGTATAGCATTTTCATATTTACAATGTTCATTCTCATTTTCCCAATATATCAGTTAGCTGTTTTTAGAGACGTAAACTCATATTTTGTTTTCTGTTCTTATAAGAAAATATACAGAGGATGGATAATTTATATGAAAAGCAACTTTTCCCCTATTCTTTCACATTACTGCTTCAGAAACTTGGATCCAAGATCTAAATGTTTCGAACATCAACCTTTTTCATCACTGTTGGATTGGTTATGTCATTCCAAAGAGAATCACTTTTTAAAAACAAATCTACTCCGTTTGTAATGCAATAATTCGTTAGTCTGTGAGAAAATGACTCAGTTATTGAAGAGAGAGTCTTCTTGATGGTCCAACCATTTCCCAAAGAATCAAATATACTTAATAGTACTGTGAATTGAGTTCTCAGATAAGTACTATGCAGACAAAGCGTTTGATTTCTAGCAATTACCAAATAGAAAGTGACGGCCATATAAAGCAAGGAACATTGTCTAAATTCATCATTCAGGTGCCATGAATCTGCTGCAGGCTCTAATGCCTTGGAACTTGAAGTGGAGCCCAGGTAGTGACTCTATGCTAGTTTATCAACCCCTCATGACATCTGTGTGTCAAATAAATCACACATTATTGAATGCTCTTTGTTGAAAAAGAGAAGAAATGCTATGTATTAGGGCATTGGAATCAGGACTATTATTAAGAAATGATAGCATTCACAAGGGAAAAAATGAAAAAAATATTTTATAGATTTACTGTATTGCAGCATTGGAAATCACAGAAAGGTACTAATATTCATTAATATGGGTACTATATATGGATTTTTACAGGTCAGTTTTGAAATAAGTAGTAGCTAGGAGAATAGGGTAAATGTATTTAAGGAAACCTTGGCCACACAACTAACCAGCAGATAAAGATTGGGTGAGATTAGCCACATATCTCAAACAAACAAACAAACAAACAAAAAAAGAATGGTAAGTTAATAGATTAAAAAATGAAAAGAAACTTTAATTTCCTCAGAACCTATCTACATCAAAATTGAGAAACAATAACTCAGTTTCAGAAATATATTTGGGAAATGTTAATCATTTCCTTTAATGGGTTTTCCAGTGGCCATGTAGAAAGACATTTTAAGTGTGTGTTAACAATTTCAACTGTGTAATTTTAGTTCTTCAAATTATTTCATTTTATTTCTTTATTAGAAAATAATTTGCTCACTATAAATGAAGGCATTTGACTTCATGAGTTTTTGTAACCCATTTTCATTTTTCTGCATTAAAATAATTAGCAATTTTTTCATGTGTTTAAAGTCTTTAGCTAAAGTACCATGTACTTCAAGTTTAAACATGTTATAAAAAGTTTTTATTAATTCTGGAAACATTTTCCACACATTAAAATAATGTCTTCATTCTGAATGAAAATACTTGATTGTTTTATTACCATTTTATATTCAAACGGGTTTATGGCATTTTGGAAAACATATTGTTGGCAGTCTAACATTTTCAACTCATTATCAGTTTTAAACAGCCCAGTGTGCTGAGTTTAGGAACTATTTTATAGAGATGTTTCTCTATTCTTAATAGTAAGCAATAATTATAAATTCATACCCCGTGAAAAGTTCTATCATCACTGCATCCCTGCTCTAGTATTAATAGAGTTTGTTTAATGAATCCTATTTATTGCCCATAACATACCTGATACTGGCCTATTTTATAGTGTCACCATATCTGCAATGCACAGTTATCTTCCATGATGCTTTCCAGTTTTGAAGACATAAACAAAGATTAGGTAATGATGAACCCTGAAATGTATGGCAGTTGCATTAAAATTCTAATTTTGTTGACCTTAAATCAGCAGGTTTTTGACATAGGCATTGTGTTGCAAGAAAAATCCAATTGTCTGAAAAATATAAACATGTATTTATTATAACCTATTTATAATTGTAATTATTTTAGAGAGGAAGTTCTCACCAGAGAGGCATAGTATTATTCTGTTGTACTTTTTATGAAATTTAAATGTCCCATTTTCCTGAGTGAGTGATAGTTTTGGCCGCCCCCAAAGTGAGTGCTGTTTTGTCTAAAAGAGCACTGAGATGTCCCGGAGATGGTTTCAGTAACCTACATCTGAGTCTTTCCCAAATCAAATGTGGTAGAATATCTTAGGAGGCATTTCTCTACCAATGGAAGAAATGCCACCATTAGTTGCAACTTTCTGCTTCCCCACCAGGCATGGAAATTTTAAATGCCCTCAGCATGCCGTTCCAAAGAGCCTTCAAATTTTAAAAGAAAACTTTTTCTTCTGTCGTTATTAAAGAGATAAAAACAAAAATCCAGCAGAGCAGATTGTTATTTCTGTATTAAATACAAATTCACATTTGCATAAATAGCAAAATGTAAATACAAACACTCCTGTTAGAAAATACCATGAATTTTCAAATAGATGATGTGTGGCACAGTGTCATGGTGACTATTGCAGATACACTCTGTTTCATACCTTCAGACATTGATTTTTGTGACTCACATAATGTCTACTTTGTACCAATTTCATATCAGGCATTTAAATACGGTTGAGTTCTTATCACTCTAAAAACTGGTTCGTTTGAGAAATTTGTCAAAGAAGCTGGAGGAGATGCTGACATGAAACCCCTCTCATGGCATAGTTGTGACTGCACTGACTGGGGAACTCAGAAAGGCAGTGCTAATGAATCTGGAGGAATTATCAGACCACTCACAGCCTGACATTCAGAAGTATGTCAAAATGTACTGTAGCAATTCTTATTCCTTCAGACTGAATCTTGAAATATTTGCATTCTCTGCTTTATGGTTCTTAAAAAATGATCTCCGTTGATATATCATGAAAGTCTGTGTAATATAATGCCTGATAATTTGTACACAGCATTGGAGAAATTTTATGTAAGCATAAGGGTATGACACCAATAAAGCACTGTCTGTGAGAGGCATCTTATTAGTGGATGTTTTGCATAAAATATTACTTAATAAAAATTGCAAATTAAATGAACTATATATGTTTCATGGGCGAACTTAGATGTTAACCTAGTTAAGTAATAAGTAAATAAAGCAAAAATGCATTTATTTTCAACTATAATTATACTTAAGAGAAAGTGTTTGCATTAGAAGGGACAATATTATTCTGTTGTAGTCATTAAGAAAATGAAAGTCATGGTGAGAAGTGAAGTTCTATTTGGAAAAGGAGGGAGATGAACAAAAGACATAAAGGAAGAAAACAACTAAAATTTATTAAATAAGTGTAGGAAAGTCTCAAACAAGATTTGTTAAAAATTATACACAGCTTAAAAGAAGAATGGAACTGTAGGCAGTATTTCTGTTTCACTTCAGCTCCCAAATAATTATATGAAAACTTCTTATTTATATAAAAAGCTGGGCTAATAGCTTAGATTTGTTTCCAACTAGTTCTTATGACTTAAATTTGCCCATATCTTTTAGCATAAGTTTTTTTTAACATGGTTTGATAACCTTTACTTCATATCACACATAAGTCAAAAGAGAGAAAAGACATTAAAATTGTCACAAATTTTGAGACAGATCTATAGAGAGGTACCTTAAACAATACAATATTTTCCATTTTACACTCTTTCACTGTCATCTATTAAAAACTGTAAAAATACAAATTATATGATATATACATACAGCTTGAAATTACAAAGTCTGAAACATGACCATATTCCCTAGAGAGTATTGTTGCCTTAATATAAGAACATATAACAGCAATGATTCTTCCCAATTATTTATAATTTTACCATCTCAAGACGTTTACTACCTCAGAGATCCCTTTTGTCATATCAAGTAGAATATTCATGGATGCTAGATGTTGCTGAAGGGCATCTCTGGGGATAATTGGTTGTTTGTGTACCGCAGCCCTCTCCATGTTTTAAACATTTGGAAAGGGCATTTAGAGATTCCAATTCACTTGTCTCTAACTTCCACTGCTCCTGATTTTTACATTTTTTGATGTGTTGTGCCTCAAAACTAAGTTTGATACATTTTTCTAACTGTTAGTTAGAAATTAGTGTCTAAATTTTAGAATATTCCTAATCTACCTACCACTTATTTTCTATAACATTTAAATTTCAATAAAATTTAGGGTAATTAGCCTCAATACTTATCAATGTAAAAAAAACGTATAAACTCTATGTGTGCAGTTGTATCTTTTGTTAGATTAAACAACTTTTATTGACTAAATTGATAATCAAATAGTTCAAATCTCTTTGTCATGCTGTTCTATAAACTTTGTAAATTAAAGGTATCAGCCAATATCCTCAATTGGATATCAACTAATGAACTGAAAAAGAACCAAAGAATAGTTCCTACCTTATAGTCTCAGAATGGCTATGGTTAAACTCATAAATTCAAAATAAATAAATAAGTACACCAGATAACATTCCACCTGGAAGACACAAATAAAAAAGGAGCTAATAAAGAAGAGTAATATGTATGAAATCGACATAACGGAATGAGCATAGCAGCAATCAGAATGTACTACATGCATGTAGAAAATTGTCAAAATAAAATTGAGAAAATTAAAAAATCATCACATTGAATTGTAGAAAAATTTAATAAGGCATTTTTATGCCTCAATGAAAATTAGTCTCATTTCCCCTTCTAACTGTGGTAAAACTAGAAACAAAACTAAGGGCAATCCCAGGCATGTTCACCCGAAGTCGATATTTTATTTGCCCCAAAGGCAAACCTTCAGGTTTGTCTCACAAAGTCTCACATGAGGGCATTCATCCTTCTGTGTGTTTGCCAAATTCTGGATCTTGCCCTCTGGCATAGAAAACTAATTTTATTAGCACAAGAGATGAAATTCATCCCACTGGAGCCGATTTATATTAAATACACCTACAAGCCTAGTGCCAACATATTAATTTACAGTAGGATATATAAGCCTCACAGGTACTATACTATTAAATCTGCAAATACTACAACTGACAGATTGAATACGGAAAAGAAATACTGCTGACTTTGCTTGGTCAGCATAGATTCAACATGAAAACAGATTCTATCCATGACATTATTATTATGGAAAATTAGAAATGATAATAAAGTCAAATATTCTTAAGATAAAACATTGGTACTTTGGACTGTTTCTATCTGACCATACATTTCTTGGAGTTTAGAAATGGATGGTTATTATTACATTCCAGGAATTCTCTACTTGTGTTTATTTAACACAATAAATTTCAATTTTACTACTCCTATATACTATTGCATTCTTTATCAATATTTGTGTCCTTTGTAATCTGCTGAACAATTTTAGGCCTAAATTATTTTAATTTTTTGTCCATAATTAGATTTTGTTGTTTTATTTTCTCTTTTAAAATTAATCTTACATAGACTATTTTAAATGTTTCCAAGATAGCTCTAAAGATATTTATGTTAAATAGATTTATTACTATATCATATTTATGACTACCATGTGCCTTATTAGTTTTTTGTCAAATTGTCACAAACTGCGCCCATCTATGGAACATCAATTTAGAAAATAACAACATCAGACTAGACTGTAAGCACATCTATAGGCCATTTTCTTGATTAGTAATTGATATGTGAGATAACTATGGGCAGGGCCACCCCTTTGAAGGTCACCTTGGGTTTATAAGCAAGCAGGCTGAGCATGCTAAGAAGATGAAGCCAGTGAGCAGTGTTCCTCCATGAACTCTGTTTCATTCCCAGCCTCCAGGTTCCATCTTGAGTTCTTCCTCTCACTTCCCTTTATAATGGACTGTTTGGGATTTTAAAAAAAAATCTCATTTTATCCCCCAAATTGGTTTTGTTTACATAGCATTAAGAGAGCAAAGCAGAACACCAAGTATTCTCAAATTCATTGAAAATAACGTCTAGTTTATTAGAGCTGCTTTCATTTATAGATAGTAATTTTGTAGATGGAAGTTTCTGTCCCACCAGGTCCCACAGGCATTAATTCCCAAATAAACATACAGAAGCTCATATTAATTACAAACAATTTGGCCTATTAGCTATTAGCTCAGGCTTATTATTAACTAGCGCTTACAACTTAAATTAACCCATATTTTTTTTTTGTCTATGTTTAGCCGCACGGCTTGGTACTTTTTAATCAGTGAAGCATTCTCATCTTGCTTCCTTTGCATCTGGCTGGTGACTCCCTCTCTGCCTTTTCCCTTTCCAGGATTATTCTGGTATGGTCTTCCAGCGTACACTTTTGGCATGGCTACTGGCCAATCAGCATTTTATTAAACCAATATGAGTGATAAAACTTTACAGTGTATCAGAGTATTATTCCACAGAATAATTTATCAAAAATAATCCAAATTAGGCTTCCAACTTCTTATATTTCACAAATTATGCTGATTTGCCAAATATTTTATATTGTATAGGAATACACCAACATTCTACACCATAAACAAGTGTAACACATTTTTCCTAGTTGAAATAGTTTTTTCTACAACACACCCCACCATTTAATCTAGAATTGACAGAAACATCCCATTGCCTGAACAGTCACACAAAGTTCTTCTGTAAAATTTGGAAATACATCTTCAGTCTACAGGCCCAAAGCACTTAGCAGACTTTTCCATGAAGCAAGAAATTTGAAAGTCTTCTTCACCTATGTTGGCAATTTTTTAGTCACTTTCTTCTGTATGCTGCAGAATGTCTGGCAAGACTTTCATGAAGCAGGAACCCTGACGGACTGTCTCAGCTTCTTTAGGTATCTTCAGCATTCATTTTTCTGTGGGTCCTGCATGTCCAGTTCATACAGCATACCATCAAGCAGTCTAGGCACGAACAGGTTCTTTTTGCCCAAATGGATAACCAACCCCATAAGGAGCCTCTTTGATGCCCATCATCCTCTTAAAGTAGTTTCATGCTCCTAGGAGCAGATGTGTCTTTCTGTCATGAAAATTTAACTTCTTAAAACATTTTAAATGCTCTATTCTTTTAGCCTTCAAAAGGCTTGAAAAATACCTATCCATCTGAAATACATTTCCGTACATCTAGAAACCCTAACATGGCTACAAGATTGACTATTGTAGATGACTATCTATCAAACTGTTTCGTAATTATACATTACATTTTAAATGAACTTCACAAATACAATATCTTAATCAAGAGCTGAAATATACAAATAACAAAATTGATCTTAGATTTTATCAGTAAACCAAGATCCATCCCAAATCAAAATATTCATCTCTATAACAGTTTTTTTCTATAACAGTTTTAAGCTAGCAAATTAAACGTACATTACTGTTTTTCATAACTCAAGGTTTTCAAATTACTTGCTATATTGAACATCTGATTTTTATTTATTCTTTCAATGATTATATCTTATCTGTTCTGACTTATTTGAATTCAGCTGCCACTGATTAGGTATTAGAAAATTTTTGTGAGTATGTTTGCATTTGGTAGTGTGAAGTCTTCTGAAAATGTATAAAAATATATCTTATATTGCTACTAATTTGTTACATGGCATTTTGTAAAATCAATTGTATAAAACATAAAAATGTTTAGATAGTTATTATAGTTTGGGAATATATCTGATTGTGTTTTGTATACCCAAAGTATTTTAATCATTGTTTTAAGACTTATGGATACAAAATTGATATAAAATAAAAAAATAAATCATTGATTGAAGGCATAAGTCATAAACAATCCCACACCAGTTGGGAATTAAAGGGGTA
>LOEQ01004013.1:82574-92628 GCA_001685075.1 Bramus lutescens
AGTTCTGCCAAGAAAGGCTCCAGGTGGAGTATCTTTGGTGCTCAACATTCTCTCAGGATTTTTGATTTTTAAATTTTAGGAACAGTGTTTTCAAAAGTAAAATATGCATATATGGCATAATTGTGACATCAAACGTACATATGTGATAGCTATACATTTATGTATCTATATATGTAATATCTGATCTATAGGTATGTTTTTGGAATATTGAGTATAATCTTGAGTTAGAATGCACAAATATATGCAGAAAATGCAATAATGACTATGATTTCAGTATTAAGCTTCATAAATATCAACATGTAATTTTGAAGTTCTTAATAAAGTTGCAAAACAAACACATTCAAGCACACAAATTGATCCTTACACAATTGTAAATTTAAAATAATATAAAAATAATTAAACTAAAAACTGCAATGTCTTTTGACATTATATTTTCTCATAGAAAGAAAATACAGTAGGTCAGGTAAATATAAAAATGAATATAAACTATTAGCAGCAATTCTTCAAAGAAGATAGCAAGGAGAAAGTGGAGTCCAGATGCAACAGTATAAGTAATTAGAAAGCCATCTGGCAGCATTCAGTACCAGACAAGGAGGTCTCACCTCTTAAAAGTCCTTTAAGGCATGCCTGTCTTCCTACCATATGCTAATTAATGGTCATAGGAAGCCTGATTTAGAAAAGAAATATTCAGTTATGTTCTTCACACTCCAATTAAGATTGTTAGCCTAAAACACTGTGGGAAGATACAAAAATAGTAACTTTCCTCCAAAATTTGAATAATCAAAAGGGTAAGATGAGGGAGAATGGATTTAGGTTTAGTAGTAGTTTGTACACCTCATGTGCTGGTTAGAGAACTGGTGGGCTCTTACACAACTGTCTCATAGGGGAGAAACTTTATTCTGAGATCCATGATGTTATTTTCAAAACATACATGGCCCATTCCATGCTCGATCTTGAAAATTTATTTTGATAGACATCACACACGAAATTAAAAATATTTGTGGGGAAATTTAAACTACATGTGATTTTTATTGTCATTGTTACTGCTTCTGAGAGAAAGCAGAGACAGATGATGTCATACCTGAAATTACCTTTCATGTTTTCAGCCACAGTTTGAATTTTGCCGCAGTCTAACAAGACTCATGTTTTTGCTAATTGTTTGTGATCCACCATCCTATTGCTCCAGCAAATCCAAGGTATCATATAGAATTACATATTTTCTGCTGTTTCTCTACCAATCATTGATTTCTTCCTTGACTTCTGATGAAATTGATTCCCTAAGAAAGAGTGTTTTCTGGAACAAGAAGAAAAACTTTAAAAGTTATTCTGGAGAAATTGAATAACATAAAGTATGTATTCTTATAACAAATACACACAAATTCAAAGTCATGAAATCATTATATATATACCATTATAAAATCACAGGTAACTCTTAATTGTTTTAAGTGGTCAGGCAAAATGAGCTTGTCTGCTTGTGATTTGTAGTGAGTTTCCTTCCTCTCCAAGTCCTCTAGGGAATATTTATCTATGACACTTGTCTGGCAGGCAGTTCTTAGTCTGTTCTAGATGAAGAACTTCCCCTGAGGATTATACCAACATGGAATTCCTATCAGATCGCCTTAGTTGCTTTAAAAGTGACTTGTGACTAGGAAAGTGTGGAAAGGCATACTTGACAAGCTCTAAATCTTTGAGAGACTTTTGAAAAGGAAATCCTTTAAAATTGTCATAAAATAATATCTTCTATTTAGATCTGTGGAGTTGGAGTAGCTAAGAAAGCCATATGAACCAAATTTCTTATAAACTAGTAGACTAGGGCTTATCAGATGATGGAGATAATAAACTAGGTCTGTTAGGGATAAATTTTATTTAGGAAATCAAGTAGAAAATGCATTTGCCCTGTCTACTCAAAAACCACAATGAAATAAGGACATTACAAACATTCATTTTTATGATACCATGGGTAAAGTAATATGTTTATCACACATCTCTTTTTAAACTATCCTGGGTTAAATAAAACCCTTGTATGTTTTTTCTATTTTATTCCTTTGATCTCCCTATCTAATTTGATTTTTGTGTTCTGCTGTCCAAACACACCACACCATGTTTCACACACAAATATATAGGAAAACTGAATAAAGTTTTTATCACATTTTCAGAATACTATCACTGTGTATCTTATGTGTATTTTAACTCTGAATTCCCCATTGTACAGGTTTTACTTGTACAACCACTTTAAAAACAGATTTGGAACTTACCTCTGCCCTTATTCTCTTACTTGTGCATCCTTCAAATCAGTAAACCAGGATCTCCATGTTCTAGATGTGCTTTGTAGTACATATATAATGTTGATGAAACCTCTTTCTGAAAGGGACGCTAAGCAGATGCCAAGGTCACTTGTGAATCAGTTATATTACTGTTATATAATTGTTAGGCAATACAAGTTTTACTGAAGATTTACTATTACATCATAAATGTGTGTAATAATTCATTTTAAGGTTTATAGTGATTACTAAAATGTACGCAGTACTTAGTGTGTAAACTGACTATTTTAGAGATTTTATATGACATTTCCACATTTTATATGACATTTAGAGTTCAAATCACATGGAGACCCCCTGACATATTGTTACATGTGATACAGTCACCATTCCCATTCATGTATATTATCTTTACACAGAAATGATTGCTGCTAGAATTATCTACTAAAAGAACAAGAGAATAAAATTTCAACAGAGTTTGAACTACTTTTATATTGTTATTTGTGTCTTTTTATCTTTACAACACTTAGATAAAAATATATTTATCTCTGTCTTGAGTTGAAGGGGAGTCTCCTAAAATTCTGGTGTAAAATGCTGATCATTACTATCTTACAATTAGTTTGCATAAAATAAAGGGTCTTCTCACAGGAAATAATGTTATATGGATTCATGAAGGTGGCCTGTAATCCAATCTTACTGTCTTACTGATGTCTTTGTAAGATGAGGTGGCTAGAACACAGACACACCCAGAGAAAGTATACTGTGTTTTTACACTAAATGAAGATAGCTCATGGGGGAAAATCTTAACATGAGTGTGTGTGTGTGTGTGTGTGTGTGAGAGAGAGAGAGAGAGAGACAGAGACAGACAGAGAGAGACAGAGAGAGAGAGAGACAGAGAGAGAGCTGCAGGAAAAAAAAACAACTTTGGTGAAATCTCCACCACTGATTCGTAGATATCAAGATATGAGAAAATACATTTCCAAGATAAAACTCCCCCAAACTGGTAATGCTTGCTGTTTGTGAAATGCTACATTCTACTCTTTTGTGATTAAAACTTTGTCAAAACTCATTCAAGTTAAATCACAGCAAATACAGAATGGTGAGTTGATTGTTTTCTCTGTATGGAAATGTATTGCTGGGGAGGGACTGCTTGTTTGACCCAGCTGCCTGGCTAGCTTACACCAGAAATAACCACACAGAAACTGTATTAACTAAATCACTGCTTGGTCCATTAGTTCTAGTCTCCCATTGGCTTATTCTTGCATCTTAATTTAACCCATTTCTATTAATCTGTGTATTGCCAAGTGGCAGTGGGTTACTGGGTAAATTTCTAACTGGCATCTGTCTCAGGTTGAGGTTCCATGGATTCTACCTGACTCTGCTTTCTTCCTCCCAGCATTCCCTTTAATTTTCCCCATCTACCTAAGTTTTGCCCTATCAATAGGCCTTCTTGAAAGCAACACTAAGCATATGTCAATGTCACTTCTGATTCAGTTACATTAGTGAGAAAGGAAATGTGAATAATACAATAAATGAAAATTTCAGAATTTTTTTTGTCTTTTAATTCTGTGACAAAGCAGTTTCCCCAAACATTGCAAAAGGTAAGCTGCTTACAGAAAGACCATGAGGAGAAAACAACTTTAGAAGAACACCAAGCAGCTATTTCAACCATATTTTTAATTCATATCCTGGGAAAAAATAAAACTCAAGCAAAATTTGTTAGTTTATGCAAAGGAGTTTACGAGTCTTGGAGAACTCAGAAGTGAAATAACCATGTCCTCAGAAAATTCAGAACCATATTCTAGAAAGCTGGTAAGATCTGTTACCTCCCTCTTCCACTCTTGGGGATTCCTGTCTCATTCTTTACTCTCTCCCTTCACACGTTCCTTTGTAAGTAGTTGTCTTAGTCACTGCTTGGTTTCTTTAAAGAGACACCATGACAACGGCAACTCGTATAAGAAAGAATTTAATAGGGACTTGTTTAGTGTTGCAGAGGTTTAATCCAGTGTCATCATGGTGAGAATTGTGGCAGCACATAGCAAGACATGGTTCTAAAAAGGTAGCTGAGAGTTCTACATCAGAACCCACAAGCAGCAGGAAGAGAGAGGCACTGGACCTGGCTGAAATATTTGATTCACCAAAGCCTACTCCACAGTGCCAGGCTTCCTCCAACAAAAGCACACCTACTAATGCCTGTCAAGTAGTACCAGTCCCCAAACACCAAGCTTTCAAATGAAAGAGCCTGTAGGCATCATTCCTACACAAGCAACACAGTAGTTTAAATGGTTGAAGATCATGTAAACTTTTGCCAGGATCTGAGATTTGGCTGTCCACTCTGTTTTTTACGTTAGTCCCAATTACATCCTTAGAGAAAATACATCAGATCACTACACACACACATATACAGAATCATGGAGGTAATGTGACAACTGTTCAAGTATATAAAAAGCCATAATAAGTACATACATGACACACTTTTTTAATTTATTAGATTTTTTTTTAAAAAATGCCAATCCAAACTCCAAATCCCTCCCCTCCTCCCATTCCTTCCACACACCTTTCCACCCCACCCCCATCTAATCCTAAGAGAGGATAAAGCACATTGCTTTGTGGAAGGTCCAAGGCCCTGCCTACTACATCTAGGCTGAGCAAGGTATATCCAAGGGAGAATAGGATCCCAAAAAGTCAACATATCCAGTAGAGATAAATTCCAATGCCAATGCTAGTGGCCCCTAGGTCTGCCCCATCATACAACTGTCAACTACATTCATAGGGACTAATTTGGTCCTATGCTTGTTCCTTCCCAGTCCAGTTGGAGTTGGTGAGCTCCCATTAGCTCAGGTAAACTATTTCAGTGGATAAGCCCATCATGGTCTTGACCTCTTTTCTCATATTCTCGTGGCTTCCACTCTTCAACTGGACCTTGGTAGCTCAGTCCACTGCTCCAATCTGGGTCTCTGCCTCTATTTCTATTTGTTGTTTGACAAAGGTTCTATGGTAATATTTAAGATATACATCAGTCTGACCACAGGGCAAAGCCAGTTCGGCCACCCTCTCCTCTATTGCTTGGGTCTTAGCTGGGGTCATCTTTGTGGATTCCTGGGAATTTTTCTAGAGCCAGGCTTCTTGCAAACCCCATAATGGTTTTCTCAGCCAAGATATCTCTTTCCTTGCTCTCATAACTGTCCTTCCTCCATCTCGACTATCACACTCCCTCAAATCTCTTCAACCCTCCTCTTCTACCCTCCTCTTCCCCTTCTACCCTTCCTTCTCACCCCACCCCCATGCTTCCAATTTTGTCAGGCGATCTTCTCTGTTTCCAATTTCCATGTGGGTCTATATATGCTTATCTTTGGGTTCATCTTATTACTCAGCATCTCTAGGTTCATGATCTATAGGCTCAATGTCCTTTGTTTATAGCTAGTATCTACTTATGGGTGAGTACATATATATTTATCGTTTTTGGTTCTGGATTACCTTATTCAGGATAGTGTTTTCTAATTCCATCCATTTACATGCAAAATTCAACATGTCAGTTTCTCAGAAAATTGGGAATCAACCTACCTCAGAATCCAGCAAACCACTCCTGTGCATATACCCAAAAGATGCTCAATCACACTACAAAACCATTTGTTCAATTATGTTCACAGCAGCATTGTTTGTAATAGCCCAGAATCGGTAAACAACCTAGATGTCCCTCAACTGAAGAATATATAAAGAAAGTCTGCCACATGTACACATTAGAGTACTACTCAGCAGTAAAACACATTACACGCACTCTTATCTCCATGCAGACTATTATGCATGCGTGGTAAACTGAAAGGATGATATACACTAAGACAGAGATGAGTGAAAGATGAATCATCAAGTATTTGGATTTATAAATACATAGATATATTTATTATAATAATAAATGTATAAATATATATTTTGACTTTTCAAAAATAAAACAAGGGAAAATAAAATGTATGTTTTATGAACTTCCAGAAATTGATTTAAACATATATAAATATTTTTTGAGATTTCAAATATTTCAAAATTTTTTTAGTGTTTATTAAAGCACATAAATGAGTTCAAGTCTCAACTTTAAGTTTCAACTAAAATGTTAACTTTACATTGGAACTAATTCCAGAAATATGAGTTTTAAATATATGTTCTTTTAAATTTGGGACTGAGATGAACTTAATTAAAGCATAAGAACACTACCAGTTGATTTGAACAAAGAAAATTAATTGCTCCATAGAGTTTGAAAGAACAAATTTTCTTCCCTTAATGCCTAAATTACTGTTGAATGTTACAGCAAAGTTGAAGTAGAGTTAAAGTTAGCCACTTGCCAAAAGTGCAGTGCCAGAGAGTGAGCAGACTGGAAGTGTGGCACACTTCAAGATCAATTGTTTACACTGACTCTCTATTTGTGTGCTGGTTTTATTTTGTTGTTGTTGTTGTTATTGTTGCTCTTGTTTTTGTTTTTCACTCAGGATCAAACAGCCAAAGAAAAAATGAGTGTAGGATTAATATGGAGTGTTCAATTCATGCATCTTTCTATCAAAATTTTTGTTTCTCATATTGTTAGCTTTTCCATCATTTTTGAATACCTATCCTGGTTTCTAAGATATGGATCTTTATTACTTATCTACTTTGATAGTTCTTTATTTTCTTATTTCTTTGGTCTTTGTTAACATCCTAAATCTATTTATTGTAAATGTAAAGACCAATATGCAACGTAAGCCTTTTTATTATTTTTGCTTGGAGAATTTTTTGAAAGAGCACATTTGCATAGTCTAAGAGAAGTTTCCTTCTATAAGGTCACACATCGTGTTAGGCCTTGCTGTGATATTTCTTAAAGAGGCAATTCTCTGTAAATGTAAATATAGGCTGCATAGTACTCTTCAGATATTGTAAAAGTAGGCAACTTTCTATTAAGGTAAGTCCTTTTACTTCAGGTGTCCAATCAGATCTTAGTCTGTGCTGGTTATTCCTAGATTACAGAACAATTAAATTTGTTTCAGTATAAAGACTTGGATACTTTCATTTTATTCATAAGAGGCTTCATTTCTTAGATAAGATTAGATTTACTTAACAATGAACAGAGAGTATTGATTCTTGGGATCAGGTCTCCATTCACTTCACAAACCAACATATTGTGAATCCCTGTAGCAAAATCAGTCTTACTAGGTGGTTTCAAGAAAATTGCATGGTTTGCATTCAGCTTTATTGGTTGTACTTGTCAGGACTATGTAATTTCTGATAAACATCTTATTATCCTGGTGTCATTGTGATATCATAAAGGAAATTTTCTGCCTTGAAAGTCTAGGGCTTTTCCTATTCGTAGCATCTCTTCTCTGTACCAATATGAACCCATGTAAAACAAAGCACATGCTTTTCACTGTACAGCTTCAAGACTTTTTTGTTTAAAAGTAGATTATTTTAGGATTCAATTATAGATATTTTATTTTAGAAAATGCCTAAATCATGTATATTTTGTAATTTATATGAATGCACATTCATGTACACACACCTATGCACATACACATATATGTATAGTTGAAGAAGGACACTTGTGGGTTGCAGTCAGTAAAGATTTTTCTCATAATATGAAAGTTAAGAAAAAATTATTCAGTGGCCCTAAATCATAAAATATAGACTGTGTAGCAACAATTTTTATGGCCTAGAAAAAAATTAGGTATTCCAGATTGATGGTAAAAAATGCCTTTTCATATTTCCATTAAGTTGTATCATCTGTGAAAAATGAGCATGAAACTTGGTTAAAATAACCTCAACTTCTTGAGAGTGCTCACTGAAACTTACACTGACTTCTAAAGATATATTAATATTGGATATCTGAAATGTCTGAGAAAATTTCTAGGTAGTATTTAAACTGAAATGTCACAATTGCAGAGGATTGTGTCTTCAAAAATGCCTGAAGCTGCTGTAGTAAGTAAATAAATATACCTCAAAAAGCATGTACCTATGCCATTAATTTAAACAAATAGTTAATAATGAAACACATTTTATGACTAATGCATTTTCCACTTTTATTTTCCCTTGTATCCTCAGTCTTTAATACAGACACATCCTAAGGATTGCTCTGTCATTTAGGATGTGATCCTACAGATATATTTTACAACTCACTACCTCTTCTGTGTATTTACTCTATAGTCCTTTTCTCTGTTTTGATCCTGGCTTGATTGCTACAGTCTTGTACCAGGGATATTTTTTCTAAGAAGATATAATCTATTTATAACAGTGATAATGTTTTGGGCACAGGAGCTCGCATTGACTCAGAGTCATCATGACCTAATCCCCATGGAGATTATTTGGATTTTTCCTACCTCTTCAATATTATTATAGTCACAGTGTGCTTCTTTCTATTGATTCTTTCCCTTCGTGATCATGCACATTTTAGTCATCATTGGCCACATACGTGTTTGTTCTGGATTTCTTATTTTAAGGAATTTGTATTAATCTGTAACCAGCTAATGTGTATCCTCTCCTCACACCTAGTTGTTTTTCTGTGATAATGATTTATCTTATTAAAAATATTATTATAAAACTTATCAAGAGATGAGATGTCATGGTACCAAGGTCTCTTAGTATATGTAACATTTGTTTTTACTAATAATATGATTCTTAATATCAAACAATATGGAGCTAAAGGATATGTATTGAACAATGCACATTATGAAAACCTTATAGGATAGATGTTTAGCTGGAAATATTTGTGTATGTACAATGATGCTGAAGACCAGGTGTGTTAGTTGCTTTGCTGTGTGACACACAGGAATACATTAATTCTAGGTAATCAGAATGGTAATGAAACATAAATTAAAGCTATTAATTGAGAAAATATTTAGTTAGCATGTTTTTGTTCCATGTTATAGGATATAAAATGAGATAAAATTAATTAAATCGATTCTTAATTGTGAAAAGTCTGAATTATGAAAATCTCATGTCATGAAATTAAAATTTATCTCTCAAAAAGTCATCAAAAATCTTACCACTGGATGACACTAATTCACTCACTTACTTTTTTATATTGTGTATAACTACAAATATCTCACACAAATGCTATTACTGATACTAATTCAGGAGTATAAAACTAAAACCATATACACACCTACTACAGTATTAATTTTAGTTTTGGTTTATTCCTGATTATGAGAAAGGAATTCATCACACTTGAAGGATTATATATTTAAAATAGTTCCTCAAGTTGGATGATTAGGATAACCAGAAAGGGACAATTATCAACATTAAAATTATAAAGAAATATAGTATAATGACAATTATACTCATTACGCTAATAATAAAACTTGATTTAAGCAATAAAAGGAAGATCGCAACATTTGTATGTTAACATGTTCTTTTTTTAATTTCATTTAATTCAAAATACTCCTATTGAAATGTGAAATATTTTCTTCAATATAAAAGAGAAAAATCTAGACTTAATGTTTATAGTTTTTAATGACACCATATTTATAGCTAATAGAAAATTGAATAAAAATGGTTATTTATGATCTAAATTTTCCCGAAGACCTTCATTGTTTGCTGTGATTTTTGGTCTGCTTCAAGAAAAGCACACTAATGCTGCATTGTGGGTCTCAGTCTCTATCTCCATCCATCGCCGGATGAAGGTTCTATGGTGATATGCAAGATATTCATCAGTGTGGCTATAGGATAAGGCCATTTCAGGCCCACTCTCCTCTGCTGCCCAAGGAAATAGTTGGGGAAATCCTCTTGGTCATCTGGGAACCCCTCTAGAGCCAAGACTCTAGCCAACCCTAAAATGGCTCCCT